>APFE030196759.1:23476-127565 GCA_000404065.3 Pinus taeda
TATATCCCTTTTTAAAAAGAAAACCATTTTTAAAATTTAAAGATGAATTTACATTATCTACATACATATTGTTTAAAAATAAATAAAGCAATCATGCTTTCTTTTGGACTTTTTTTTTTCACACTTGTTTTGGGTTTTACGTTGAAGTTATTGGGAAAAAAACATAATACAACGAGTTTCATAATTTTTTGCATGGAATGATGCGCGTGCCAGAGCGGGGAAGTGAGCCGAGCTTATTCATTAACCATCGCCACAGATCTTCAACCGCTGTTCCGACCAATCACAGCCAGGTGCTTTGCAATGGACCAATGCATGGCTCCACGTTCCTTTTTGTCGGGATGCTAGCTGTTACTTTCCCCATTGGCATGCAGGATTCTTCCTGGCACCTGTCTTTTACCTCTTCTGTCTTCGGAGCCAGCATCATCCTCTTTTGCACCACTTAATCTGTCTCTTGGCTCTGTTCTACATTTTCCTGGCTGGCCAGACTATGTTTTCTGGCCAGTTGCGACGCTGAAGCTCTCGTTTCTGGTTCTGGTTCCAAGTATCTCTTGTGTTCCTGCTTGTTGCCGATGTTTGTGCTCTCGCTTTCCCCTCGGCATGCGTCCGGTTAGAGGTTAGTAATACTAACTTCCTTATATGTTGTGTCCTATTTTCAGTACATAGGAATTTTGTTTCCAGTGCATTGGATTTAGAATTATGGCGTAGTTATGGATTGTTGTGTTCGTCTCTAGTTTGTTTTTCTATAATAGAGTGCCGATACGTAGCTTCTATTTTAGAACTGGTGCGGTTGTCATGGTTTAGTCTAAGATTGGCTCATGTACAAAACGAAATTTCCTTTCTTGGTCTTTTGTGGTAAGGAATGTCAATATCGAGCATGTTTTTTAGCCTGTTTTTCTTCTTCTGGGTATCCTCATAATGTTCTCGGCAATCCTTCAAAAATTGAGGAAGTATTTTGTTATTTACAAGCCACGCACAGACATAAGGTTTAGATTCGGAGATTGGTGGTGTATCGTCGAGGTATATTGCTGCTGTATAGTTTGTCAAGAACCCCCATCCACCTAGTTTCATCCTCTGTAGTCTCGGCTCTGGTATCCCTGGCGACCTCCCTGCTCGGAGCTCACTGATCCTACCTTTTCCAGGAACTTTGTCCGGATCGGAATTTTTTTCGGGACGAGATCCCTCTGCTTTTTTCTAATCGAATTTTTCAATATTTTCTTCGGGATTGGGGTGGATGTCCTTTTTCGTCCTGTCTTGTACTAGAGGATTTTTGAATTTCTAGGATCATCCCTTTTTGGTCAATTTGCCGGTGCAGTGTCGTCATCCTCAGTTATTGCTTTCTGGCCCAGTTGTAGTCCTTATGGGCTCGTGCCTGCCTTGTTTTCTGGAAGATCATCCCAGTGTGAACTTGGCGTCTTCTCGATTCTTCTTTGTCAGTTTGATCCCATCCTCATTCATTTCCTCCCTCCCGGCATTTATATTATCCAGGTTTTTTCTCTCAAGTGGTTAGTCAGTGAGCGTTTAATTTCTTGTACTAATTGGATTTGGAAATCTAATCTTGATAAGTGCCCCGGCTATTATTCCAAGGAGTAATTCACTTTGGAGGCGCATGGATGGTGGGTCCGATGCGTCGACCACGGAGGCGCTGATTCAGGCCACTCTGATGGCTGAGAGGGCTTGGGCAAACGACATGATTTCCGGGGGGTGGCAAACAACCCTAGATGACGTGGTCGTTAAACCGTCTCTGCATGGTGCTGATAGGGAGAAGGATGTTAGGTCTTCCCGGGGAAGAGCAAACTCTATACAGGAGGGAAAGGGGTCCCTCGAGCATTCGAACCGCTATAATAAATCCCGGAATCCTGTCAAAACCATAGCCCCTCCTTTTGCTATCAAGTTGGACAACATTCATCTCTCTGAAAGAATAGAAAGTTTACAGAACCTCGCCCTGGTCGGTAGGTGGCACTTTCCGGAAATGAACGATGTCGAGATGTCGAGATGAGGAAACCAGTGATAGGATACACTCCCATTATCTCTAATCTCATGAAGGAGTGGTATTGCTTTCACTTCTTAAATGTCGCTGATGTTGAAGCTATCCTTAAAGGTCCTTGGGTTTTTAAGAGGAGTTTTCTCGCTCTTTATAGATGGTATATCGAGTATGATCCATTGAAAAACACTCCCGCTAATAACCTGATTTGGGTAAAACTCCCAAATCTCCCCCTGGAAATGTGGTCCAAGGAGATTCTCGAGGAGATAGGCAACTCAATTGGCAGATTTGTCTATGTAGATCCATGGTGTTTAGGTGAGAAAGATAAAAGAATTGCGTGGATTCTCATTGAGAAGACCTATAGGGGGGGATATCCAGATCACATTGAGATAGCATGGAGAGGATTGAAAATCAATCAAAGATTGGACTTTTGGGGCATCCCTTTCAGATGCGCCGCATGCCACAAAACAGGTCACCTCATTAAAAATTGTCCTCGGCATCTAGCCCCAAAATGCAGAGTTTTTCATCGTCAGGCGAGGTCAATTTTTTCTTCTAACAGCTTATCGGCGACCCATCTGTTGGATGAACAGCATCCTAATAATCCGGCGCCCAATTCTTCCTCTTCCCTACGGGTATTATCTCAAGACTTCTCTCAGAATCCCGATGGTAGACCTGGTAGTCAGTTTAAGTTTGATCGCCCTATGATGAAGAGTCCCATAGATTTTCTATGTGCGCCCATTCCGGAACCGAGAGGTGACTTTGCCGTTCCTTCCCCTCCTCCCTTTCAACTTAAGGATCTCCCTTTGGGGTCTCTCCCCATTCCCATTTCGTCCTCCTCGCCGACTCCTGATAAAATCCTCTTGTCCTCTAAGAAGGGAAAAGAGCCGCTTGTGGCTACCACTCCTGTTAACTCCCCTGTTTCGTCTCCAACTAATTTGTGTGACAGTGCTTTAGACTTTCTCCTTAGCAGAAAATCTCTCGAGTTGGAGCCATTAACCATCCATAAACCTTCGGAACATGTCTCTCCTTTCATTAACCCGGATTCTGCTAAGAATATTACTGTGAGGAAGAAGACCACGGGGGGCAGCAGACATTTTAGGGGGGGTCTATTGTTACAGATAGCGGGGTGAGGAACCTATCTCTGGTCCATGTTCCCATTTATGATTTGACGAAATCTCAGCCTCTTAGAGCAAGCGCGGCTGGAGAATCCTCCAAATGACAATCATTATATCTAAGAATATTAGAGGTCTCGGCGCGGACCTAAAATTCTTAGCGCTAAAGGATATCTTCTACACATCTCGGCCGAAATTAATTTTAATTCAGGAAACCATGCACAGTAGACAGGCCTCCATTTCTTATTTTAGAAAAATGTTTCCAACATGGCATTTGGTAGCCTCTGAGGCTAATGGACTGTCCGGGGGGCTTGCAGCTCTTTGGGATCCCCAATGGATTTGTGCCAAAGCTTACAAGTGTTTCGCCGGCATTGTGATCTCAGCTTATATCAGGGGAAAGGGCTTCCCCATTAATATTTTAAACACCTATGCGCCTTATAAGAATAGGATTCCTTTCTGGGAGAAGTTTTTTGCATCAGATCTTTTTGATATCAAATCTCTGATAATTGTAGGTGACTTAAATGTAACATTAAGCCCTGATGAATGCTGGGGATGTTGCAGAAAAATGGATCCGCTTGCTGACCGCATAAAGTTTGAACTTCTGAACAAAAACTTTGTCGACATCGCCCCATCGGAAATGAAGCCAACATGGGATAATGGCAGAGCAGAGAAGGCATATATTGCCAAGAGAATTGATTGGTTTATAGTGCATGTTAGCATTATAGACCAACTGGGTATGTCTTTTTCATCGGTTGGGAATGCTTTTGTATCTGACCATAGGCCAATTTTTCTTAATTGGCAGGAAAAGGGATACAGCGAGGGGTACCCTTTTAAATTCAATAGAACATGTTTAGAAGACCCAACCTTTAATGATATCATTTCCAACGCTTGGAAGGATTTATCTGCTAGAACAATGCTTCCCTCGATATTGACTTTTAGAGACAAGATGGCGGCTGTGAGAAAGCTGGTAAAAGAATGGCAAATTGAAAAAAGGAGAAAGGACAGACAATTGATTCAGGATACTCAATGGGGGTTGGATAGCATTATAAAATCCATGGATGCTAACTATTGTCCTTTTAGCACGAAATGCCGGATAAGGGAGCTCAAAAGGAAAAAACACATTTTGCTGAAGCAGGAAGAATCTACATGGAGGCTTAAAAGCAGGGCTATATAACTCAAAGAAGGGGACAGGAACACGAAGTTCTTTCATAAATTTGCAAATGCCAGATGTGAGAAAAATACCATTTGGAAGATCAGTGATGGAAATGGGGGTTTCTTCGTCTCTCAACAAGACATTTCAAGGGAAGTTGTTCGACATTTTAAGAGTCAATATTGTAGAGGGGAGGGAAGTGCTTTCCAGGACATTCTTTGGGGTATCGAATTGGTTCCTCAAATGTTCGATGATGAAAAGAACAAGTCCCTGTTTCAGCCAGTTACAGAGAATGAACTGTATGGAGTCTTGAAGGCCTTTATAAAGGACAAATGCCCAGGGCCGGACGGCTGGACAATTGAATTTTTTACCCATTTTTTTGATATCATTAAGCAGGATCTATTGAGGATGGTTGAAGCATCTAGAATGACTGTCAGTATTCACCACATTACTACATCCACTTTGATTGCTCTAATTCCTAAAAAGATGGATGCGGATTCCTTTCATGATTTTAGATCGATCTCATTATGCAACATATCCTTTAAAATCATCTCAAAAATTATTGTGGAAAGAATAAAAGGAACTCTGGCTTCCTTCCTCACCAAGGATCAACATGCTTTTCTAAAAGGGTGGAACATTTTGGATGCCGTGGCCAATACACAGGAGTGCCTGTTCTCTATGATATCAAAAAATTTGGATGCGGCCATATTGAAAATTGACCTTCAGAAGGCCTACGATTGTTTAGACTGGGGGTTTATTAGATGTTTATTGGCGAAGATTGGAATGAGGCCTAATTCCATCCGGTGGATTATGGCGTGCATAGAAAATGTTAACTGTGCGGTTATTATCAATGGAATACCTTCCGCTTTTTTTCTTGCTGAAAGAGGGCTTCGACAAGGATGCCCCCTCTTGCCTCTCTTATTTATCTTGGCTATGAACTCACTCAGCATCCACATTAACAAAGCGGTTTCAGAAAACAGATGTAGGCTTGTCAAGATATGCGGGAGCAATTTCATATCGCACAATCTCTTTGTGGATGATGTGCTTTTATTTGCAATGCTCTGTAGGGCTTCGTGGATATGTTTAAATGATATTCTTGAAAGATTCCAAAGAGCCACGAGGCTTATAATTAACAAGTCGAAATCCACCCTCTTTCACAATGATTCCAACATGGATTTGGTGTTATGGATTGTGGCTTTGTTTGGTATAGAGACTAGATCGCTCAAGGATGGCCTTAAATATCTAGGCTTCCAGCTCAAAGCTAAAGGCTACTCCAAGAATGATTGGCATTGGTTAATAGAAAGATATTATAAAAAGTTTTCAGCATGGGAATATAGGAGTCTTTCTTTGGCAGGCATAATTATATTATCTCAAGCGGTTTTGTCGCAGATGGTTGTCTACTGGGCTCACTTGTCCTACCTCCTGCAAGCATCATTCATAAGATGAACAAGGTTTCGGCTAATTTTATCTAGGGCGGAAAGTCAGAACAACGGAAATTTCATCTTGCCAAAATGGATAGTATCTCTTTACCCAAGCGCCATGGTGGATGGGGACTAATGGATTTAAGGATCTTCGGCAAAGCGCTCCTATGTCGAATGCTATGGAGAGGTATCTATGGCGAAGGTCCTTGGAGTAACACTGTTAAATTGAAATACTTGAAAGGTAAACATCTGGAATTTTGGTTCAAATCAAGGTCGATTGGGACCAAGCACGGTTCTGCTATTTGGCTTAGTCTACGGAAGATTGAGCAGTACTTTTTAAAGAATCTGAAATGGAGGATTTATTCTGGCAGCATAATTCTAATTGGCATCGATCCCATTATGTGTGGTCACAGTGACATTTTCATTCCTGAGAATCTATTATATTTTTTTCACAGGAGTAGTATCTTTACATGGGATAATCTCATATCCGTCTGGCATGGCTCTACCCCTTTATGGAAGGATGCAAGCGATCTTTGCTTGCTGGATAATCTGGTTTTGTCTTGGAAATCTGTCACAGATGCGCTTGGTGGCCGTGGGATTCAACGCTTCGGGCTGGCTGATCACTTAATATGGTCCGTGCCAAATGCTCAACTGTCGGCTCGGGTTAGAGATATTTACTCTGACATGATCAATTCGAAGGTCTCTCTCTCACGTGAAAAGTTTCCTGTGGTCTTCTGGAAGGTGGGATGCCCCCTGAAAATTATCTACTTTGCGTGGCTGGTGTTCAACAACAAGAATTGGCGTGGGATAACTTAAGGAAAAAAAGCTGGCACGGACCAAGCAGATGTTCGACGTGCGAATTTGCCAAGGAGTCTAATTTCCACATGTTCTTCCAATGCAAATCCACTCGACAAATTTGGTATGATCTGGCTTATCTTTATGGTTTTCCTCACGTTGATTTTGTTTCTACCCATGCAGCATTCGAATGGTGGAGCAGGCTAAGAGATCCACGGCGATTCCTTATCTTAATTGTACTATGGTGCGCCTGGAAATGGAGGAACTCAAAAATTTTCGAAGACTCAAGGGAACCCCTTAATTCCATTCTGCAAAACATTATCGCCATCTATGACTCAGTTCCAAAAATACTGCCTAAAAGGAAGAATACAATCACGGAAAAAGAAGAATGCTGCCTCAACAGTTTCCCAAGTGCATTCTTTGCCGGAGTTGAACAACTAAACAATTGCGGTTGTGGAGTTCTCATTTGCATGGGCGAGAAGCTACAATTTCTTATGTCTTGGAATGGAGGATCAGGGTCTAATAGGATGGCTGAAGTTAGAGCTCTGGCAGGCGTTCTTGCTTTCTGTGTCTTCTTTGATATTCAGGCTATATCGATTTTTGGTCATTCCAAGCCGGTGATTGATCATTTTAGTGGGGCTGGTCGCGTTAGGAGCCCTCACATGGACGGTTGGCTGGACAAGACAACGTTCCTTTGGGGGCTCATGGGTGATTGCTCCATTCATCTTGTTGGTCATGATCAAAACCTTCGAGCGGACTGCCTTTCCAAGGACGGTCTGCTCCTTGAATCTGGAACATGGTCTATGGAAGTAAGGGTGGATGAGAACTCCTGTTTTGTACAGGATTTCTCTCTTCCTAATTACTAATTTTGTATGCCTCTATGGTTTATATTTCTGATTGGTTTTTTGGTCCCAACTTCTGCTGATGCTCTCTCAATGCCTCTTGTTTGTTCTGTTCAGTCATTCAGTTCTATGTGTCTTGATCTGGTTTTGATGCCGCATAATTGTCTCTTTATGGACCTATGAAGATGTATCTGCCCTCGCTGCTTCCATGGCTGCTTCACGGGCCACTTTTTGTATATTCCGATGTTTTTATATTGTCTCAATATAATACAATGATGCTTTTTCTCTCTGGAAAAAAACTTTTTGCATGGAATGCAACACTAATACATAGTATTTAAATTTAAATCAAGCATGTACACGCTTTGGGTGGTTGCAATTTTAAATTTTTGAACAGTAATGAAGCATCCCATATAAGAAATTTATTTGATGTTGACCCTTATAGATGTTGGTCAAATTTAATTGCAAATGTGCCAATTAATATAGGATATAGTTGACTCATTGCAAAGGAAGGAGAACTAGATCACATAGGTAATGAAACTTTATGACCGTAAAGTAGCGTCTGTAAATTGTTTAAAAAATATCATATCACTCCATTACGTCATTGTGGCACCGAAGATATATTTACAATCCCTGGTAAACCGCGATTATGGCTTCAATGGCCTACGTTTGTTTCATATATAATTAGCGATTTGCCAACAAATTCCTATTTTCCATAAGTTGTTTTTAAGCGGCCGGAAGCAAAATTTGTCCAAATTAAGCCTTGTGTCCTCATTAGGATGAACTTAGAAATGATTCCAGAAATTGCTAAGTCGAAGATTTGTTCTCGATGTCTACCGAACAGGCACATTGGCAGTGCAGGACTAAGTGGAGAAATTCCATCCACTTTCAGAAAACTACAAAATTTGGAAACTCTGTGAGTTTTTGTTGCTTTTATTCTTGACATTGTCAGTGAGTTGTTCTTTCCTTTCTTTTTCCATATACGGAACACCAAATGAATTCCGTACATTGGAAAATTGTTCTGCAGTACATATTAAGATGAACATGTTTGGATAACGTTTCTTTGGCTTTGGAATGTAGATGGGCATCTGACAATCTATTTACGGGAAGAATACCAGACTTTATTGGAAGTTGGAAGAACTTAGTTGCCTTGTATGTATCTGACCTCCATTACTTGTAAATATGTATTGTATATGTCAGTTAACGTGTATACTCAAGTTCATACCATCATTTATTTTGTCTCTGTGCATGATAGTTGGGTTTCGTTCAATTTAATGCTCATCGCTAGCAACATGCAAAATGCCTATACTTAGCGGTGTAACCATTGTTTCTCCAGGACTGATATTGTAAACACCTAAAAGTTATCAGTTACATGCCGACGAGATTTCTGGAGGAGTTTCTCCACACATAGATACTGGAGAAGAAAAAAGAATTAGCGAGTGTGTTTAGATTCCAAATTAAGTTCTTCAGATGAGACGTCCTTCCAAAGAAGTCCCCTTCTGCTCTCCTTGGTCCTCACAGTTGGTTTATCTGTGTTTCCTCTATAATGTTCTTAAAACAGCCCCCCACTGCAAATCTTAATCACAGAGAGACCTCCATCGTGACGTTTCTTGATTGATCCTATCTACACATATCTTCAAACTTATTTCAAAACAAGAGACGTTTGAAAATCTATAATCTGAGTTCCTCAAGAATAGCTTTGAGCTGTTGGCAATAGCATCACCACCATTTTTAATTAACTTGTTTCATGTAGATTTCTTTCCATGTGGTCCTCATTTTCTTCATCTATCTTCAAGGCTTGTGACCACCGTAATGAGGCCATCATGTTATTAAAAATTAAAAGTGACGAGAATTTATAGTCTTGTTAAGAGATTTTAAGCGGGAAAAGTGTGATTGATGAGTATTGTATTAAGAGAATTTTGAGTGTATTTTATAGGTTAATATTAAAACGAAGTGTGATTGATGAGTACTGTATTAAGAGAAGTTTGAGTGTATTAGCTTAATATTAAAATTTAAAACGATTGTAGTGCCGATGTATGTAAGTATATAGTTCAATATAATATCTCAACATGAGTGAAATAATAACTATTTACTAATTTTTGTAACACTATAAAAATAAAATCATGCTAATAAGGAGAATTTGTTTCACATATTTGTAATGTTTTTATTAATTCGCAATATAAAATACTAAGCAAAGTGACACTCTTAGAAATTCACCATTCCTCTTATGAAACTCATTTTGGCATTCAAAATATGCTACATCACCTATGTTGGGTCAAGTAGAAGACCACATTTGGAAGTACTCACTTTGCAGCCAGCTAAGTTTTTTAACATAGAGCTTGTACTAAACTGACATTCGCTTGTGCCGTTTAGACCATGGAATCAATCTTCATGGATTTCATAAACGGTTTGCTTGTTACTTAGAAGATGCATGACCGTAATTTTATGCAGGTTTGCATATTTTTAAAATGGAAGTTAATAATTGCAATGTCTTTAGATGTTCCAAAAGGAATAAATTTTATGAAACAGATTCTGTCCATCTTCACTTGGAAGTAATTCTTTCATGTGTCTTACAATTGTGTAACAGGTTGTGATTATGAGTTCCTAGGTGTTAATCTAGAAATTGTGGTTTTCCTATGTGTAGTTGAGTCTTGTTCATGTCATAGATCCACCTTCTTTTGATCTTATCTTCTAGAAGTTAGTGATCTATTCATATATAAATGTAACCATTGCTTGATCAATAAGATGTGGTGTGTGAATTGTGTTTTGTGTGAACAATGTTCTCTCCATTTTTATAAGTTGGCCTATTCTGGCCACGAGAGTTTCACTCAATGAATCTCTAACATATCACCTGTGTTCATGGCATACTAAACAATACCCCTACTTTGACTACATATTGGAAAATACCTCTAAAAATCACATTATTTAACCCCCTACCAATACGAACCCAATACACTTTCCCAATTTAAAAAACCCTACTTTCACTAGATATGGTAGGTATCCATTTTTTCATTAACATTTTGTACACCCCTTAATACTTTTTCATTAACTTTGAGCTCCATTTTTTATACGTGGCAATATAAAAACCCTTTACCCCCTAATATATGCTCAATATATTATGCCATTTTTTCTTCAATATATATCCCCCAATATGAATGTTCATGGTATGGTATTGCTTCTCCGGTGAATCCCCCGTGGTTCTGGCTTAACTACCTCACGATAGAACGAGGAAGATGCGAGAGCCTTAAAGTTTCAATGCTGCTGTAGATTAGGTTAAGTGTAGGAGAGGGATTGTTAGTGTGTGTTTTTTTTAGTGTGTGAGATTTCAGTGTTCTTGTGTGTTTGGTTCCGTAGATTTGTGAGTTGTGCAAATGTTGTGGGTATGGGTGGACTGAAAATGATTACAGTGAAAGATCAGTGTTGGAGGCAACATCGATTTGCATCTGTGCAAGAATTCTTTCTGTACATGGACAACTGAGCCCAAGAAATACGAAAAGCAATAGATCCAAAGAACCTCCATGGTTGTCTAGAGCATATCTACTGCCCAATAATATTGTAGCAAATCCATTCAGAGTTGCATTTCTTTATGTCCTGGTGATTCATTTATTTATGTGTTCTCTTCAACATGAAGGTATCGAACAAAATTATGTATTTTCATGGAAAAATATTAGCGTCGTAGAAGGCATGTTGATGGATGTTGGTACTAACCCTAGAGCGCCCAAATATCTTTGAAAGTTTTTAGTTGGGGTTTGTTCTAGATATAGATCAACAGGAAGCCTGTTCGAATTGCAGATCTGGTTGTTTTTTGATTAGTTTAAAATTAGGGCCATGATGTCTATATTATGGCTTATGCTGTTCCCAGCCAAAGAGTATAAAATTGTGGTCGTAGGTTTCAATAATGTCGATGATTTTGTATAAGTTACAACATGCAGAAAGTTATCAAGTGAAGGTGATCTTCTCAAATTGTGAGATTTGAGTGTCGTGGCATGCTATAGATTGCATTGTAGACAATCACAAGAGGCACCCAAAAGCAATGGACAACCTTTGTTGTGGGTTCTCTAGTTCGATATCGCAGATGGTCGTACTGTGGTTTTACTTGATGTCTTTGAAGGATCAATTTGTCTTCAAGATGAGACTTTCAACAAACTATAAGTAGAATGTGTGCAACTTGTATAATATTTTAATATTTATTTTTTGGGTTTGTGAAATATGAAGAACAAATTTAATATAACAAAGTAGCATAATTAAGTCGGTAGTTCTGGAAGCCTCGTGAACACAATGCTAATTTAATTATGACTACAGTTTGTTATAAGTCGGAAGCCTTGGTTATAGGTTATTTTTGTGTGTCTATGAAGAAGGGATGATAGTTCTTGATATAAGTTGGAAGTCCCAATTTCAAGAACATCAGTTCTTATGTTTGTGTGTTTAAGAGGTCAAGTTGTATGATTGTCTTCTAAATACATTCAGTTTCCAGATTGCCTTCCTAGAAACTGACGGATAACCAAAAGCTAAGTGTTAGAAAGATGGGGGTATATCCATAGAATGATTCAATTACTTGACAAATTTTCTTATGGAAGCCCCAACAAGCCGAGTATTTCAATATTTCCAATTCTACAAGTACATCAATGATGGTCAGAAGCAATTATATTTTAAATGGGTCAAGTGGTAGCTCGATGATGGTGGTTGAAGAAAGAGCATTGTCTATGAGATTCTAGAGTGGGTGAAGTGCTAATGAAGACTAACCAAACAAAGATCAATATTATTATTGTAGTTTGTGATTTTAGTGTTTGTCATGTAAACATTAAGGGAGAGACTTGGAATTAATGCTTCCATGCATCTTACAACCGTGTGATAGGTTGTGATTGTGAGTTCCAAGGTGTTAATATAGAATTTGTGGTTTTCCTATATGTAGCTGAGTCATGTCTATGTCATAGATCCACCTTCTTCAAATCTTATCTTCTAGAAGTCAGTGATCTATTCATATCTATCTATCTATCTATATATATATATATAACCATTGCTTCATCAATAATATGTGGTGAGTGAATTGTGTTTTCTGTGAACAATGCTCTCTCTCCATTTTTCTAAGTTCTTCCAAGTCCCAAATGTCATCAAATTACACGATAATAAAAGTATTAAAGTACAACATTAATCATGGTGATAATTTATTACAAATATTACATATACTTGGTTGTATTTTAGTTAGACTAGTAGAATGGAGTCATGCATGACAACCTGGTTATTATCACCAAGAGGGCACTCCACAAGTGGATTCATGAGTTTTACTTATCTCCAATTGCACGAGAGAGTTAATTGATGACTGCATGGTGTGTTAACTAGGATTAGGTCTCAGTCTTTTTTCATTGCATGTCCACATCTTTCTAGATTCACTACTATGGCACAATAGTTTCAGCCTTGTAGAGTATATTGTATGTAATTTATATTTTTCAATTTTTTTTGGTGAATAGAATTCATTTTATTCTCTCCCAATTTTATTTCTTCTTTCCTACTTGCAAGTTTTGTACATTGTTTTCTAGCTATCCACTATGTTCAAATTCAACTACAATTTCAATGGTATCAAAGCCTACATGAGTTAGGAAGAAAGAGCAAAAACAATCCTTTTGTAGGGCCTCAAAATTGTAGCTATCACAAAGAATGAAGTTTCCACCTCCCACAATTCAATTGCCATACAACTATTTCAAATGGAAGCCAAAGATTCTACTTTATCTTAGAAGTAGAGACTTGCATACAATAGCAATGGAAATCAAGATTGAAGCAAATTCCATGGTTGGAAATAAAAATATTTCAACTACGTGGTCGATTCCTTTAGTCTCTAATGCTTATCAATTTCTCCAGAATTATTGTTTCATGTCAAAGCATGCACCACTCCAAATGAAGTTTGGACCACTTTGGAGACTCTTTGGGAAACAAGATGAGATGCGGGGCCACATCCTTGAAAATCAGCTCATCTATCACCTTAACTCATTAGATCCGAGCAATTTCAAAAACATTCAACATTTCTTCACAAGTTTCAAAGCCTTGTTACTCTAGTTGAAAGGATGTAGAATCAATAAATCCAACCAAGAAAGCTAATTAATTCTTGCCATTAGTCAAATTTGGGTCAACGGTATGTTGCATTTGTCTCCACTTTTCATAGTCAGGATTGCAATAGGAGCAACTTGGAAGATGCCCACATTCAAATTCTTTTATTGAGTGCCTCATACATGAGTAGCTATCAAACCAGATTTGTGCCCCTGGCCTCTTGTGTCCCGAATCGAGCAAATCAGACACGATTCGGTCAAATTCATGTCCTTCCGATCATGTCCGATCAAGACATGATCGTGTTCGGGGTGTGTCCCAATTCTGGGACAGGAATCCTAGAATTACACTTCCACGCGACGTTAAAAGGCCAATTTGGCCATTCTATTATCACATTAACCTTTCTTCTTGGTTGTGGGTTTGATGTGGGTGTGTAAGAGCAAAGAGCAAAGGGTGTGGGAGCATTTTCAAGGAGATTCAAGCAACAGGTAAGTGCATTTTCTCTCTATTTTTTTGCATTTTTATTACAACATTTCTTTTACAAGTTTGTGCATTTCTTGTTTATTTTTTTACAGCATTCATGGCTCAATCAAGGGAAGCAAAGA
Organism: Pinus taeda; assembly: GCA_000404065.3. NCBI lineage: Eukaryota > Viridiplantae > Streptophyta > Pinopsida > Pinales > Pinaceae > Pinus > Pinus taeda. The sequence continues at coordinate 37,419 of APFE030196759.1, forward strand.
AGGGGAAAAGGAAGGGGAAGAATGTCCCCATTGGAGATGCCCCTCCTGTTTCAATTTCGTCAAGGTCTTCTGCAAATGTTTCCTCTATTGCAAGTGGGGTTGTAACGTCAGCTTCAAATGTTGAGGTAAGACAACATCCTCAAGATAACAAATATCCCTTGTGGAAATATGTCACAAGAGAGCAAGGACCAGGCAACAAGATGAAGGGAGGAGGCAATGTTGCTTGGAAATCCAGCTATTGCAACACTAATTTCATGAGCACAAATTACCGTGTGAAAGCTCATTTGTTGGCTTTACCAAGTTGTGGAATTGCAACTTGTACAAAGGTTCCTTTACCAAAGAGGCAAGAAATGGAAAGAGAGGTCAATGTTGGTATGGAAAATGTGGCAACAAAATCTAAAAAAAACAAGAATGATTACCCCCTTCCATTCTTGAGGAAAAGCAACAACAAATTCCCATTTGAGAGTTCTGGTGGGGGACAAGAAGCAAAAAGAAAGGCAATTTCACTTGGTCCAATGGACAAGATTTTTCAGAAAGAAAAACGAGAAGAGTTTGATTTCACCATTGCTTTTTTTTTCTATCAGAACTTCATATCCTTTAATGTTACATGCTCACCTCTATTTATTGAGATGTGTCGAGCTCTAACTCAAGGGGCTCCATCAAGGTATGTGCCTCTTGGGTCAGAGAAGATTAGAACCATATTGTTGACAAAGGCAAAAAAAGAGGTAGACACAATGCTTGAGCCTAATAAATTAGCATGGCCAACATCTGGGGCTAGCATTATTTCTGATGGATGGACAGATGCAGAACAACAACCACTCGTCAACTTCATGGTGTCTTCCTTGAATGGACCAGTTTTCTTGAAATCAGTGGATGCACTTGGACAATACAATGATGCACAATATATGTGTGAGTTGTTTATTAAAGTTATTGAAGATGTAGGTTTTGATTCTTGTATGCAAATCATTACAAATAATGCACCTGTTTGCAGGGCTGCTGGCATGATTGTGGAAGCTAAATATCGACAAGTGTTTTGGATACCTTGCATTGTCCATTCATTGAAATTAGCACTTAAATCTATTGCTTCCGATGTGCTTTGGATTGGAAGCATTATTGAGGATGCACGGCATATCTGCAACTTTGTACAAAATCATACAAATGTCCTCACTATCTACAAGGAGTACACCAATCTATCATTGTTGAAGATTGTGAATACACACTTTGCCTCTTCATTCATCATGTTGAAAAGGTTGAGGGAGGTCAAGACCGCTCTTGCGGCCATGATTATTTCAAAGTTTTGGTCGTTTTGGAGAAAGACAGACTAAGAAGCCTCTAAAAGAGTAAAGGACACAATGTTAGATGATGCTTGGTGGGAGAGGGTAGATCTACTTATTCAGATCATGGACCCTATCATTTCTTTGCTTCAATTTGCAGATATATACCAACCCATCCTAGGAGAGGTTTATGAGGGATGGGATTCCATGATTGAGTCTGTGAGGAGAATTATTTTACAGAGTGAGTGCCCTGAGTATGAGACATCATCATAGGCCATTTTCACCACCATACATGATATTTTTGTCAGCAGATGGGACAAGAATTTCACACCTTTACATTGTTTGGCTCACTCATTGAACCCAAAATACTACAACCATGAGTGGCTGAATGGTGGACCTTCCTGCAGATTCCCTCCTCACATGGATGGTGAAATCTCACAGGGCAGGAAAGATGCATTCAAGCGGATTATTCAAGATAGAGCATCCCTTGATGAGGTGGAGAATTACTTTGCAGATTTTTCCACTGGCATTGGTCGATTTGCAGGATATGACATGATTAGAGACAGGGGGGCTAAGAAGCCCTATTCTTGGTGGGCAACTCATGGGGCAACAAGCCCTCCTCTACAACAGTTAGCCATGAGGTTCCTCTCTTTGGTGATTTCATCCTCTTGTTGCGAGAGGAATTGGAGCACATATGGGAATTTGTATAGTGTCAAGAAGAGCAGGCTTGAGTAGTCCAGGGTAGAGACAATGGTGTATGTGCACACCAACCTTCGTCTTATTTATAGGTAGAGGGATGAATGGTTGAAGGGAAAGACAAAGATGTGGGATGTATTTCCTGATGATATGGGTTTGGACAACAGTGTTGAGTTGGCATTGGCTATCTTGGATCTTAATGAGCCATTGATAGAGCCTGTCACATTTGATGATGATGATACTGTAGAGTGGTCATCCTCCACACCAGCAAATGCAGAGATGACTTTGGATATAGGGGAGGAGGATGAAGCAGAGGAGATTAGTGGTGACCATGATGATGAGTACAATGATGCTCATTTTGATGATGAGGATTGATGACTCATGAGCTACCTACTACCTTGAGGCTTGTAGACTTGTAGTTGTTTTGTATTTTCTATTTCTATTTGCCATTGGCATTGTACTACCTATGTAACACATTTTGATTTTGATGACTTAATGAGAAAACTACATAATCTTGTCTTTCTCCTATTGGATCATTGATGAATTGAATATGTATTATGATATATCATTTATGTCACAATTGTATTTGTACGCATAATGTTACTTTGTAAAACTTACATCTAGATGAAGATCTATGTTTGAATCAATGAATTTGTATCATGAATAAGAATTTGTGTAAGAAATATCTAATTTTTAATATATATATAGATATTGTGAAAATTTCTGAATCTAACATACCATAAATCCTACTGCAGAAAACTGATTTACATTACCTTCTTGTATTCTTCATTTAACAAGTTATTTTCAACAATATTTAGAAAATATTAATGTAAATACACTATGGCCTACACCACTATATAGATCAAGTACTGAAAAATAAATGAGACAAACATGCAAATGACACACTTATTTTTAGACTAAACGTCCTCGGAAAAACCCAATGCGGGAAAACCGGTGCAGCGGATCTGAGGGTTTTCTATTATTAAGTAGAAGTTCTGAATACAAATGTTGGTTTCCCTCTCGACAAACCAGTGACACAGAAATACAATGGCGAAGAACCTGAGTGAGTTTTACCTCACTTCACCCAACAAAATCCGGTTGATCCGACAACAAATCTGGCTAGCCCGGGCTACAACTGTGCTGCCCCTTCGCAATAACTGTGTGGGCCTGCGTGGATCTCTCTGAGGCTCTGCATCAACACTACTGCCCACTGCCTCAGCTTTCCCGACAACTCCCCGGCTTTTTGTGTGGAAGGCAACCCTTCCTATGCACTGGACCTCCTAGCTCTGCGTCAAGGTTGCGTGGGCCCATATTGGCCCAACATTATCTCTCTCGCTTACTACGCTACCTCCACAAGTTTCTCTCTGCCTCTGTCTATATTCCTGAACTATCACTGCCCCTCAGCTGCAAGATCTCCCCAATCGATTTACCTCCTGAGAAATTCTCACCTCAAAAAATCGATTTCCTCAATCTCACTGTGTGTCACCTCCAACTGACCCCAAGCCTCCATTTATACTTTTCTTGTTGATATGAGATTAAGTCTCTAATCAATGGCTAAGATTAAATTAGACTTGATCCTTGTCTCTTAGAATCTTCTCACCCATAATTTCATTAAAACCCATTAATATTTTATTTTTCCTAAGTTTAGACTTAGGAACGCCATTAAAAATATTAATTGTTTTAATAAAATACAATCCGGGTGGAATTTCTCCAAATGATTTATGGGTCATGGAGATCTCATGTGTTTTAGCCCCTCCACAAATTTTCGGAGCTAGAGCACATCCGATGCTACCCAAAAATCAACACTCCCTTTTAGCGAGGAATGTGCTCTAGCAATTCTTCCCAGCAGAAGTATCACACTGATCCACGATATCGGTCCTAGGTGTTGTTGATGCTCGGCTTGCTACCCCTCATCTACTGCGTTGCTACAACATGTACTATTGCCCATGACACTGCCACTGTCACTACTGCGTTTGTACTGCAACTCCCTCTCAATATGCTTTATTATAATACCCATAGCACTACCACTGCTAACTGCTGCACTGCAACTCAGTTGCTGAGAAGTAAGCAACTGAAAAGTCACCCAAAAGCTGACATGCTGGTTAGTTTAGAAACCCCGTGATGTTGAAGCTACCTCTGCTTCTAATCTGTGTTGACCCTCTGATGCTACTACGTTGTTGTTGTATCTGCTCTGTGCCTCCCACACTACTCAACACTCTACTGCATTGCTTCAGACTTTGGCACTATAGCTCTACCATTGTCGCTCCATCATCCCTTGCACCAACTGACTCCCGTCATTCTGCGACTGTCATTAAGGGCTCCATAGCTATATGTGATCCAAGAGTTTAGGCACCTCAAGGATCCTGCCCTTGTGTAGTCCTCCAGACTACAACTCACTATCGCCCCACCTCTTCTCTAGAGGTGTATGAGCACTCATGGCGCAATCCTCATCATTGTCCTCTTTGTCAGCTTTCGCTGGAGCAGCCTTTGAGTCAGAATTCTCTTCCTTGCCCTTCTTTCGAGGGCACTCAATGGCGAAATGACCAATTCTCCATGTTTGAAGCTTCTGACATTGGATATATCTTTCTTTTTCCTCTTTAGCTGCCCTTGATGTCCCACTGATGTGAGATCTGCATCCTCCTCTTCCTCCTTCTTGACTTTGATTCCTTTGATGTTGCTTCCCACCTTGGTCAACCATCTGATCTCTTCCAGTCGAATAGTTGCCCACATCTCCTCCCAATTGGGGAGAGAAGCCCTGCCCAAGATGCTTTGGACAAAGGTTTCCTAGTCTTCAGTGACTGCATTCAGGGTAGTCATGACCAAAAATTCAGGATCTGGTGTAGACCCTACGGAAGTTAGTTGGTCTCAAATCCCTTGCAACCTAAGAAGGAAGGGATCGATTTCTTCTCCCTTCTACATCTGATATTGTCTCAACTAACTATCAAGCACCATCTTCCGTTGAACGGAAGTTCCCTCGTACAAAGTGGTCAAGGCCTCCCACATTTCCCTTGTTGTGTCCTTCTCAACAATATGTGGGATCACATGATCCTTAACCCTGTCTAAGATTTTGCACTTCGCTTTTGCCTGAGCCTCCTCGTACTTCTTGAGAGGATCAACATCAACCAGAACAACAATCATCTTCAAGGCATAATCCTTGATGCGATTTTTGTCCAAAACTGTCAGGATCCTCGCCTTCTAGATGACAAAGTTGGATGCTCCATCCAACCTGTCCTGATCCCTCAGTCCATTAACTGCCATTTCTGCTCAAATGAGTGTCGAATAGGTTCTCTTCTCCCTCTTCTGCTACTACCGCAGCAAAATTCGGATCTGGATTTCTTTGGCACTAGAAATCCTTTAAGGAACAAACTCCCTTTGAAATTCGATTTCCTTCACGGAAATCCTTCTGCCAACAACTGTCGAACCATCCCTCTTTGATCTCTCTTTGCTGCTGCTCAGCACTGGATCTAGATTTCTTGGCAAGAAATCTTCTGAGGAACTGATTCCCTCTACTTTGCTTTTGCCCCACTAGGTACTACTCTGCACCAACAGAATCAACACCCCACCACCAACTCCAGATGAAGTCTGCGTTGCACCTCTAGCCCTAACAACTGGAAAATCGAGACTCAACAGTCTCTGCGTTGGCCTAGCAATCACTGCACTGCCCTCTGCAGCTACAACGCCACACAAACACGCTGAAGCAGGCTCTGCGTGAGCCTCCCTTGGTGACTGTGTCACACCTCCTCTACTCTCTCGGCTAAAAAGAATTGCATTCTCTCCGGATAGCTGTCTTCAACACAGATTCTCCTCTTTCCTTTCGCTAATGGCTTCAATCCTCCTTGATTTGCAATCGCTCTGATACCATGTGAAAAGTTATGAATCTAACAGACCAAAAATCCTATTGCAGAAAACCGATTTACATTACCTACTTGTATTCTTCATTTAACAAGTTATTTTTAAAAATATTCAGAAAATATTAATGTAAATAAACTGCAGCCTACACCACTATATAGATCAAGTTCCGAAAAATAAATGAGACAAACATGCAAAGGACACACTTATTTTTGGACTAAACATCCCCAGAAAAACCCAATGCGGGAAAACTAGTGCAACAACTCTGAGGGTTTTTTATTATTAAGCAGAAGTTATGAATACCAATGTTGGTTGCCCTCCCGACAAACCAGTGACAGAGAAATACAATGGCAGAGAATATGAGTAAGTTTTACCTCACTTCACCCGGCAGAATCTGCTTGATCCGACAACAAATCTGGCTGGCCCTGGCTAGAACTATGCTGCCCCTTCGTAGTAACTACGTGGGCCTGCGTGGAGCTCTCTAAGGCTCTGCATCACCACTACTGCCCATTGCCTCAAATTTCCGGTCGTTTTGGCAATTTCCGGCAGCTCCCTGGCTTTTTGCGTGGAAGGCATCTCTTCCTTTGCGCTGGCCCTCCTAGCTCTGCATCAAGGCTGCGTGGGCCCAGACTGGCACAACGTCAATTCTCCCGAATATTGCGCTGCCTCCACAAGTTTCTCTCGACCTCTGTGTTTGTGTTCTCGAACTATCACTTCCCCTCAGCTGCAAGATCTCCCCAATCGATTTCCCTCTTGAGAACTTCTTAGCTCAAAAAATTGATTTCCTCAATCTCACTGTGTGTCACCTCCAACTAACCCCAAGCCTCCATTTATACTTTTTTTGTTGATAAGTCAACGACCGAGATTAAGTCTCTAATCAGCAGCTAAGATTAAATTAGACTTGATCCTCGTCTCTTAGAAGCTTCTCACCCATATTTTCATTAATACCCATTAATATTTTAATTTTCCTAAGTTTAGACTTAGGAACCCCATTAAAAATATTAATTATTTTAATAAAATACAATCCAGGTGGAATTTCTCCAAATGATTTCTAGGGCTTGGAGATCTCATGTGTTCTAGCTCCTCCACAAAATTTCAGAGCTAGAGCACATCTGATGCTACCCCAAAAATCAACATATATATCTATATATATATTTAATATATATATATATATATATATATATATATATATATATATATTTTTAATAAAATAATATATAACGTGTCCTGTTCTAGGAGGTCAATGCGTCCGTGTCTGACACTCGAATCCCCGTGTCCTTCGTGTCTCGTGTCTCGTGTCCCCGTGTCAAGTGACTTAGATGAGTAGGATAAGCTCATAAAGATGGGCACATTGTATAGTTCCAAAGCCCATTCATTTTCTATGCATGAAAGGGGCAACACCAACTAGAAATCCAATCAACAATCCAAAGCAAAGGGAAAGGAAAAAAAACCAATTCTAAGAAAGGGAAGCAATCCCAAATCTCCAAATGAATCTACCAACTCAAAGGAAAACATGGGCAAGAATGGGCATTCAAAATGCAACTATTGCAACCGTGGTTACCATTTGGAATCATCATGCATAAAGAAGACCATTGATTTCATGACACAAACTCTTCACCAAAATAATCTTGGTGAATGTATTCTAGAGAGTGCCAAGAAGAAGTAGGAATAAAGAGCACCTTAAATAAGAGGGAATGCACATGCATTAATTGTTATTCATTCTTCTCACAATGCATGGATCATAGAATTTGAAGCTAAATCACATGGAAACCACAAAAGATGCCCTCTCATTATTAAAACCATAGGTTGGTCCTCCTATTCTCATGGGAAATGATTCTTCAATATGTTGATTTGGGGTAGCATCATATGTGCTCTAGTCATGAAAATTGGCGGAGAGCTTAAAGCACATGAGATCTCCAAGACTCAGAAATGGTTTGGGCAAATTTTAACCAGTTTGGGAGATATTAAAGTAATTAGTATTTTTAATGGAGTTACTAAGTCTAAACTTAGGAAAAATAAAATATTAGTGGGTATTATATAAAACTAGGTTAGAAGGTTCCAAAATTCATGGATCAAGCCAAATCTAATCTTAGTCGTTGATTAGAGATGTAATCTCTGTCGTTGAAGGACCAACAGGAAAAGTATAAGAGGAGGCTTGAGGGACAGTTGGAGAAGAAACCAGAGTGATCAATCATTCAATTTGCTAGGGCAGGGTTGCTAAGCAAAGTCGAATCAATGATTAGCAACGAGGGGTAGTGAGTACTCGACAGAGAGGTAGAGATAGTGTCGAGATACCAGTGCAAAGGCAAAGAGCGAGAAGCAGCAGCTAGAGCAAGCCACGTAGAGCCAAGCAAAGATAGCGCAGAGGCCAAAGGGCCTGTGTCATCCATGCAGAAGGCAGCAGGAGTGACACAGAGGGTCCCAGAGAATGCACAGTGCCTCAGAGAGATGACGCAAAGGGTTTTGAGGTTGATGCAAAGCAGCAGGAGGCTGACGTAGTGCTTCGGAGTTGCTGCAGAGGGTTTCGTGGGACAGGGTTTCTGAATACATGTTTCTGAATAGAGAGGTATTATTGCCGGTTTTATTTCTCTGTCGGGTGAGCCAGTTTGGCACCTAGTTGTACTCAAGGAAATACTACATAATAATAAACCCTCATAATAGCTGCACCAGCTTTCTCGCATTGGATTTTTTCGGAGACATTTGTCCAAAAATAACGGTGTCACTTGTGTGTTTGTTTTCTTTCAGTTGTTGATCTGTAGATGTTGAGACTGTATTGTGTTTATTTCGTTATTTATATGTTTTAAGTAACTTGTTCGAATTTAACAAGTAGAAGAAATAAACCAGAAGAATACACATAAAATTTCTAACGAATAGACTTAGAAATTTCAACATGGTCTCAGAGCGTGGTTGCAAATCACAAGAGCGCTGAAGGCATCAGTTAAGCAGAGCATTTGCAGCAGAAGCAACTGTCCTGAGTGACAGAAGCTGATCCTTGCAGAAAAGCAACAGAAGAAGGGTTGACGCAAAGTGACTACGTCATCATTTCGGGCTAGAGAGAGGCTAGCGCAAAGGCCGAGGAGGGCAGAAAAAGGCCCACGTAGAGACCAGGAGGGTTGATGCAGTTGGCTGAGGGAGCAGTTTTGCCAGTGTTGCGATTGCGCAGAGCCTAGAGGCTCAGTCCTTTAGTTGTTGGGGCATAGGAAGTTGTGGGCAGTTTGCGGGAGCGAAGCTGGTGGGGTACTGTGGGCAGAACAGTACCTAACAAGGCAAAACCAAGGTAGAGGGAGTTGCTACCATGACGAATTTCTAGGCAAGGAATCCGGATCAGTGTTGCAGATGCACAGAAGATCGGAGAGGTGCAACTTGACAATTGGCATGAGGATTTCCAAAAGGGAAATTGACACTCAGAGGGAGTCTAGTAGAGAACTTCCAGGTGGGAAGTAGAGAGACTCAACAGGGGTCGAAGAGAGAACTTCCAGAGGGAAGTAGAGAGACTCAGAGGAGTCGAGAGAAGAGTAGAGCGATGGCCATGAATGGGTTGAGGGATCAGGATAGGCTGGATGGGGCGTCCAACTTTGTGGTTCAGAAGGCCAGGATCTTGTCCATTTTAGATAGACATCGCATCAAGGCCTTTGCCTTAAGAGCAATGGCAATCCTAGTTGACCCAACTAATAATGAGAAGTACGAGGAGGCAATGGCCAATGCGAAATGCATCATCCTTGATGGGGTCAAGGATCATGTGGTCCAACATATTGCCGAGAAGTGGACAACAAAGGAAATGTGGAACGCCTTGAAAAAGTTGTACTAGCATACTTCCGTGCAGAAGAAGACGTTACTTGAGAATTATCTGCGGTCATACCAGATGCAGAAGGGGGAGTAGATAGATCACTTCCTCGGTCGGTTGAAGGAGATCCAGGACCAACTGACTTTCATAAGGGCCACGCCGGATGAGGAGATGTTGGTGAGGACTGCACTTAATGCAGTCACCGAGGAGTGGGAGACATTTTTCCAGAGCATATTGGGCAAGGCAGACCTTCCAAATTGGGAAGAATTGTGGGTGGCTCTTCACCAAGAGGAGATCAAGCAGTTGAGCAAGACAGGAAGTAGCAGCAAAGGAGTCTGGATCAAGAAGGAAGAGGAAGAGGATGCAACTCTAGCATCTGTGAGAAAGCAGGAGAAGAGGAAGAAAAAGGACCTCTCCAAGGTCAAGTGCTTCAACTGTGGGCAACTGGGTCATTATGTGAACCAGTGTCCGAAGAAGAAGTCTAAGGGAGAGGCGTTTGACTCTAAGGCAGCGCCAGCAAAGGTAGAGAAGGAGGTAGAGGAGGATGATGATTGTGTCATGAGTGCTCATGTACCTCTAGAGAAGAGGTGGGGAGACATCGAACTGTAGTCAAGAAGACTATAGGCAATGGGGGGCAGGATCCTTGAGGTACCCAACCTCTTGGCTTATACCTTGCTATGGGAGCCCCAAAGAGAGATTAGCAGGACTGGTGGATATCGGTAGAGGCAGATGTGGATGAAGCGATGGAGAGTGCTACAGTGCAGGAGTCCCCGGGCAACGCGACGCTAGTAGGCTTCAACAGTGCAAGAGGCACGGAGAGTGTTGCAACAGTGCAGGATGGCACAAAGAGGTTTGCAGCGGGGCAAGATGCAAGTTGTTGCAGCAACGCAGAGGTCAATAGAGGAAGCACTTGATAGCGGCAAAGGGAGCTTCAGCATCGGGAGTGTTTCCAGCCTGACAGGGATGTCAGTAGTTGGGTGGATCAGTGACTTACTTCTCAGTAATTGAGTTGCAGTGCAGTAGCACAGTGTAGCATGATGAGAGGGGGTTGCAGTGCAAATGCAGTGTTGGGAGAAAGGACCAGAAGCAACACGGATGCAGAGGGAGCTGCCGTATGGATGCAGTAGTGGCAGTGGCAGGTCCATGGGTAACAGTACAGGATGCAGCAGTGTAGAGGATGTTGAGCGGGGAGACCTAGCATTAGCACAGGTATCGGGTGTCGTATAATCAGAGTAATTCTCAGTGAGGAGTATTACTAGAGCACAATCCTCACTAAGAGGGACTGTTGATTTGGGGTAGCATCGAAAGTGCTCTATCCATGAAAATTGGTGGAGAGGCTAAAGCACATGAGATCTCCAAGACTAAGAAATGGTTTGGGAAAATTCTAACCAATTTGGGAGCTATTAAAATAATTAATATTTTTAATGGAGTTCCTAAGTCTAAACTTAAGAAAAATAAATTATTAATAGGTATTAATATAAAACTGGGTTAGAAGGTTCGAGAAGTCATGGATCAAGCCAAATTTAATCTTAGCAGTTGATTAGAGATGTAATCTCGGCCACTGAAGGACCAACAGGAAAAGTATAAAAGGAGGCTTAAGGGTAGTTGGAGAAGACACCAGAGTGATTAGTCGTTCGATTTGCTAGAGTGGGGTTGCTAAGCAAAGTCGAATTAGTGATTAGCGGTGAGGGGCAGTGAGTACTGGACAGAGAGGCAGAGATAGTGTCAAGAGACTAGCGCAGAGGCAGAGAGCGAGAAGTAGTAGCTAGAGCAAACCACGCAGAGTCCAGCAGAGACACCGTCGAGGCCAGAGGGCCTGCGTCATCCATGCAGAAGGCAACAAGAGTGACGCAGAAGGTCCCAGAGGTTGCACAATGCCTCAAAGGGCTGACATAGAGGGTTCTAAGGTTGACACAGAGCAACAGGAGGCTGATGCAGTGCTTCGGAGTTGTTGGAGAGGGTTTCGTGGGACAGTTTTCCCAAATCCCTGTTTCCAAATAGAGAGGTATCACTGCCGGTTGTTTTTCTCTTTCGGGTGAGCAAGTTTGGCACCCAGTTGTACTCAAGGAAATACTTCATAATAATAAACCCTCAAAATAGCTGCACCGGTTTTCTCGCATTTGGGTTTTTCTGGGGACATTTATCTAAAAATAACGGTGTCCCTTGTGCGTTTGTTTTCTTTCAGCTATTGATCTGTAGATGTTGAGACTATATTATGTTTATTTCGTTATTTATATGTTTTAAATAACTTGTTCGAATTTAACAAGTAGAAGAAATAAACCAAAAGAATACAGATAAAATTTCTAACGGATAGAATTAGAAATTTCAACATAGTAGATGCAACTGGAAAATGGAGGATAAATCTTAGAGATGGAAGTTTCAAGAATGTCGTTCATATTCTAAAGATTTCAATAAATCTTCTCTTTGTGTATCAAATGACCAATATCAATATCGAAAGAAGAGTTGAATTTATACTAGATTTAGTAAGCATATATGAGATGCAAGATAACTCTAAAATTGTAGTTGATAAGGTAAATCATTTTTGTCAACTGTACACATTTTCTTAATTTGTTTCTCAATCAAATTCCACTTACTATTGATGCATGAAAATGATGAAAGTAGAATTTGGCATGAAATATTTGGATATTTGAATTTTAAATACATGGAGCAACTTAACAAATAGTGGATGGTGAAGGACCTGCCTGCCAAAGAATTTTTCTATGGATTTTGTGATGGATGTGCTTGTGGAAAGAAACCTTGAGAAAATTTTAAGAAGGGGCGTACACGAAGAGCCTTCTCTCCCTTAGATCTTGTTCACAATGATCTTGTAGGGCCATTTCCAGATCTTTCCATGAGTAAAGCCAAATATGTACTAACATTCATAGATTATTGCACGAGATACACATCGGTGTACTTTGTCAAACTCAAATCTGAAGTGTTCGAGCATCTAAAGATTTTCAAAGCACATGCACAGAAACAGTCTAGAAAGATGATCAAGATCCTCTATATAGATAATTTGGGGGGGGGGAGTATGTCAACAAGGATGTCCAACATCTTTGTGATGAAATAGAAATCTAATTGTAGAACACAGTTCCTTACACTTTGCACTAGAATTGGGTAGCTAAGAGGAAGAACAGATCCTTCAAAGAGGTAGTTACTTACATGTTGCATGCAAGGTCCCTTTCTTTCAAGCAATCAATTGTGCTTCGTCCATACAAAGAACATCTCTTCGCAAGTCAATTATAGGAAAAACATCTTTTGAAGCATGGAGTTGCATGCAACCAGAAGTCACATATTTCTGTATTTTCGAATCTTGCACATGGTCCCATATTCCTTTAGAAAAGATGAAGGCTTTGGATCCTTAAAGTAAAGAGTGCATCTTTTTTGGATATCTAGATGGTGTAAAGGGATACAAAATACTATATCTTTCAATAGAAAATATTTTCATTAAGGGGAGTGTCTACTTTGAAGAAAGACCCTTACATGCATCTAAGGAACATGTAGAAACTTCCTTGCTTCCTCCTATAGCAGATCTATGAGATAATGCATCCTATCATTTAGTTCAGATTTCATATTTTAGTTCTGAAGTTGATTTAGAAGATCATGAGCATGCATGCGAAGCTTCATATTCTTGACCACTTTCAACATAGAAATGGCCACCTCATGGGTGATCTCATTGGTGATCCTGCCACGAGATCTCAATTTGAGGAACCACCTAATGTACTCATAGTTATTGAACCAATTATGCCCATGCATTGCTACATGGTTCCAGCATTATACCTTGAGACTTATGTAGAAGTTGTCGAGAATCCTCTCTAGGAAGTAGCTATGGACAAGGAGTACAATTCCCTCATTAAGAACCAAACTTGGAACTTGCTTCCCCTTCGTTTGGATCGTAACCTTTTTGAATGCAAGTGGGTAAGCAACAAATGGATTTGTGAGTAGATACAAAGCATAGTTGGTGGCCAAAGGCTTTTAGCAAGTTCATGGCATCGATAATGATGAATCTTTTTCTCCATTGGCCAATTGGACTCTATTTGGTTGGCTCTTTCCATTGCAGCAGCATGACGGTGGGAGGGTCACCACATGGATGTGAAGAATGTTTTTCTTCATTGCGATCTCAAAGAGGAAACTTATATGGAGCAACCGCTAGGGTGTGTAAAAAAATCATCTTTAGTTTTCCGTCTCAAGAAGTCTCTCTATGGTCTCAAGTTGGCACATAGAGAATGGTATGCTAAAATGGATTTCTGTTTACTCTCTCAACATTTGATTTGATGTAAATCTGATATAAATGTTATATGCTAAGAACATCTGACTCTCTGGTGATCATAGTGCTCTAAGTAGATTATCTACTAATCATAGGTATTTTAGCCTTAGGCATTGCTGCAATCAAAACCACTTTGCACGACAGGTTTGCCATGATAGATATGGGTTTGCTACACTTCTTCCTTTGACTAGAAATCAACCAAAATGATTTAGGAATCAAAGTTGTGCAATCCAATTATTTGAGAGATCTCTTGGTTCACTTTTAAATGATCAATCACAAGCTAGCAACTACACCTTTCTTATCGAGTGTGAAGCTAGATCAAAGTTGTGCAATCCAATTATGTGAGAGATCTCTTGGTTCACTTTTAAATGATCAATCACAAGCTAGCAACTACACCTTTCTTATCGGGTGTGAAGCTTTAGGATGGCAAGGGTATACTGTCGATTGATTGCACCATGTATATATAGTTTGTCGAGAGTCTCCTCTATCTCACTCGCTCCCATCCAGAACTCTCATATGCAGTGATCATAGTTCCCAGATACATGCAAGAGCCGCATGAACTACATTGGAAAGTTTTTAAGTGCATACTTAGATATGCCCATGGAAGCATTAGCTATGGGATTCATTATGTAGCAGGATGTACATTGGATCTCATTGGCCACACTAATTCAGATTGGGATGGCGATAACATTGATTGCAGGTCCACTTTAGGATATGTTCTCAATTTTGTAATCCAACCGCATTTGTTGGTCCAACAAAAGGAAATATGTTATTTCTTTGTCATCCACAGAGGTTGAATATAGTGGTGGAGTCAACATTACCATTTAATCCAGTTGGTTGCAGAGTTTCCTTATTGAGCTTGGTATTCTATTTCATCACCCAACTATCAATAATCAAAGCACACTAAAGTTTTGCAGAGATCCAGTGCAACAACAATGAACAAAACACCTCGAGATCCACATGCACTACGCCCAAGGATTGATACATGATGGGGTCATCAACTTGCAGTATTTTCCCACTTTTGAACCAACTATCAACATCTTCATAAAGACTTTCCGTGAGTAAAAGCTTCACTTTCTGCAAGACCTCCTTAGGGTGAAGGACGCAACCGTCTACCATTTTTATTTCTTTTTCAGCATTGTATTTTGGGGGGTTTTGTTCCCAATGGTTTTCCCTCTTTCCTCTTGTTTCAACAGTTTTATGTTACTCAAATGCACTGTAAAATGGATAACTTACATGGTTTCTTGCCTAAGAAACATTCATTGGGTTATCCCTAGTAGTGCTTGAAGGGGGGGCTAGGGTATTGGAGATATTGCATACACTTAGTTGTACTTAAGTTACACTAGTGTATTTAAGTTAGACTCGCATGAGACAATTCACTGATGACTTCATGGCCACTTAACTAGGACTTCAGTTTTTTTAGTGCATGTCCACATCTCCCGAGATTTACTACTATGACACATTAGTTCAGTAATGTAGAGAATATTGTATGTAATTTGTATTCTCTCATTTTTTTTCCTGTGAATAGAATTTATTTTATTCTCTCAATTTCTTTCTTCTTTACACTATTTTGTGCAGGTTCAACTACAATTTTCCATAATGAAAAGAGATTATGCTCGAGTTCTCTAAAAACTACAATTTGTGACAGATTTAAAAATTTCCAATTTAAACTAGGAAAATGAGTGATCTCACTTTTAGTTCTTGATCCTGAGATTCTGCATAAGTTCTTGTCTGTGAGAATGATATGTGCTACACACGGAGAACTGCATAGCACCATGGAGAAACCATCAACATCGCAGTGGAATGAAACGAATTATTCTCCAATTACTAAACAGTAATGAACCTGCTGCGTGGCAAAGTGCCTATCAAACAAAATCCATCATTCTTGCTATAGCTCAACCTAAGCGTATTTGCAAATGCAACATAGAAAACTGTGAGAGAGCCTACACTACGGCTATTAAGTACGTAAATTTGATAATTGGTGTAGAATGAAATAACGATTTAAACAATAATTGTCCCAGGTTCATTATCATAGGAAAATTGATAAAGTGGCTCTTGTACATAGTTTAATTTTTCTTGAAGATGAATCTGCGTGAAGTTGATTAAAAAAAGTTTAGATGCAAGTATACCTGAAACAATTCCAAAATGTCTTACTGTAAAAGTTGAAATTACGAATATTATGATTAAAAAACTATAATCTACTTTGAATTCCAAAACTGTCTTGCTGTAAAAGTGGAAATTACAAATATTGCGACTACAAAATTAGAATCTACAGTAAATTGTTATGAATGTTTGCAAAATAGATTGTGTCCCCAGTTTTTAAAATAGATACTAGAATCTGAAATACACTAAGTGTGTTAACTATTGAAGTCTATGACGCATTAAGAAATTGTGTGATAAGTATTCAGGTATATGACAAGTTAAGAAATGTAAAAGAGGAACAATTCATTATTTTAGTTTTATTGTCTACTTTGATGTTTTGTTGACATAAGCAACTTCTACTCTGAGTTTCCCTGACATAACATTACGTGTATTTTTTTTGGAAACTGGCACTGGCATCGGTATGAGCTAGATGATTTATCCGTGATTGTGGATGTCCTATTTATGTGGAAATTTTGAAATACTTTTTCCTTTAAAATGATATTTAATTATTGCTAAAATTTTGACCTCATAATTTTATTGCCCAAATCAAGGGTGTATGAGAGGGGTTGTTTCTGGTTTTACAAAATGTTACGAAAAATAGAAAAATTATGAAGTTTACTGAAAATAAAAAAATATGAAATCATATTTTTAAGATCATTTAAATATAAAAATAATTTAAATATTTACCTTATAATTTAAATTTTATTTTAATAAATAATAAATTTGGAAAGTTTGATGCGCTCTTCTTGAAAAAGTCTTGTTTAAACTCATTAGAAATGGTCTTGAAATACCAAGTTAAACCAGAATGTATATTGTGCTAAGAGGAAAGCCTCACCACGAAGTTAACAACTAACTTTGTAGATAGGCTTGAAAAAGCCCTAAAATATTGAATTCAACCTGTTACCTTACTAAAACAATTTAAAAATAGGTTTAATGCACTGAGTGAAACCAGATTGTATATTATGCTCAGAGGAGAGGCTAACCATGTAGTCAACAATTGACTTTGTATGTGGCCCTCGGATCTACAATGTCCTAAAATGGGTGCATTTCGAAAGTGCATTTTCAGTTGTACTTCAGTCAAACTAGAGTGGAGTTATGCATGTATAAATTTTACTTCTCTTCACTATGGATGGAGTCACACTATAAGTGGAGTCATGCATGAGCCATGAAATAGTTAATTGAAGATTTCATGTTGATTTTATAGTTAACTAGAACTAGGTGTCAGCTGACTTTAGTATTGTTCCACTTGCATGTTGATTCTCTAGTTATCTCTAGGATTCTACTAGTTTAGTGGACTAGTTAACTAGTTTACTTAACTAGTCAACTAGGCCTATACTTGAGAGATGTTATCCATGCACTATGACACCCAACCAAGGTGCATGTCCTCATGGAGGCTATATATCATTGTATTATACTTCATTTTTTGATATAGAGATATTCAGAGAAACTGAATTCTAACCTCTTTTGCAATCTTTAGTTATTAGCTTGCAATTGTTACTTTTGTTTCCACCTAGATTCTCAGTAGGTGTAACACAAAATTTCACATGGTATTAGAGTGAGGTTGGTGGTGAAGCAAAGTACGGACATATATGTTGGTATTGAAGATTGAATATTAAAGAAGATGGATCAATCTCTATAGTCTCAACAAAAAGTGATTCTCAGGTCATTCAATTGGCATAAATGGAAGCCAAGAATCCTTCTTCTTCCTAGAACTAAGGGGCTCTTTAGAATCATTGTGGGCAATGAAGTTGAGCCGAGTGCATCTCTTGAGAAGATAATATTTCAATAGAATGGAGCGTATGGGCTTCTCTGCTTATCCATTTCTTTAGATCTACTCTTTCATGTAGAGTTTGCCACCACTCCCAACAAAGTTTGGACAACCCTTGACTCTCTTCTGCAAGTTGGACATGATGCGTGGACATGAGTTGGAGAATGAGCTCATATCTTTGAGCCTGAGTAATTTTGAAACCCTACAAGACTTCTTCATGAAGTTCAATTCACTACTTCGAGAGCTCAAGGCATGCAGTGTTGGAAAGAAAGAGGATCACCTTATTCTCTTGACTCTTTCCAAGCTTGGACTAGAATACTCCGTTTTTGTTTCTCCATTCCATGCTTCAAGATTAGTGATGGGTGCAACATGGAAGATGTCGTCGATGGACTCTAACATTGAGTCTCTCATGTAGGAAGAGGACAAACTTATCAAAATGGGAACCCCCAAATGTTCCAATGCGCATGCACGTGTTGTTCAAGGAAGAAACAAAAGCAAACATAAGCACAAAGAAAGAAGGAGCATGATGATAGAAAAGGACCAAATTCTATATCCAATGACGAGTCTTCCAACTCCAAAAATGGGAGATCAAAGAAGGAAAAGAAAAAGTGCACTTACCGTAATAAAGGCTTTCATCAGAAATCTACATGCATGAAGAAGCAAATTGACATCATGGCACAAACACTCCAACGACGCAATCTTGGAGATTGCATTCCTGATGGTGTAAAAACGAAGGAGAAAGCGTCAGATGATTGAGGTAAATCTCATGTACTTGTAGCAAGTCTTCTTTTGATTCTTGGATTATTGATAGTGGGGCATCACACCATATGGTTGCCTTACGAGATTCCTTTTCGACCATGGAAAACGTGTTTTGGTCCTCCCATATTTATGGGAGATAATACCCCTATCTAAGTACATGGAAAAGGAAGAGTATATATGGACAATGGCTGCTTTTAGGATGTATTGCATATCCCGTAGCTATCCATAAACCTACTATCAGTCTACAAGATAACGCATTCTGATAGAGCAAAGCGGGTGGAATTTACACCTTAGACTATTACCATCTCTGAGATGACAGACAACTCTACAATTGTTGTAGGTAAAGCAGATCATTCTACAAGGTTGTATTCTCTTTCAAAATTTGCTTCTGAGTCTTCTTCAGTTATGTTACTAATGCATGCAAACTAAGAGAGTGCAATGTAGCACGAAAGATTCATGGATTTGAATTATAAGTACCTCCAACAATTTAATAGAAAGGAATGGTTACAGGGCTTCCCAACATTCAATTTTCTGAAGGGGTTTGTCGCGGCTGCATTATGGACAAACATCCAAAGGAAAAGTTCGAGAAAGGAAAGGCAACAAGAGCAACATCAATCTTGAAGCTTATGCATAGCAATATCACGAAACCTTTTCCCCAACCATATATGAGTAAGGCAAGGAATGTTCTTACATTTATAGATGACTAGTCACGCTATACTTTGGTCTATTTTATTAAATCCAAGTCAGATGTCTATGCATATTTTAAGGACTTCAAAGTACATGCAAAAAAGTAGGTAGGAAAAGGCATCAAAATATTGTGCACAGATAATGGGGGGAATATTGTTTTTTTTGTAGCATCGAGAAGTATTCCTGCATGGAAAAATGCATTTCATAGTCGGCCTAGAAAAAAATTAATATAAAGTTTATTTTTGGAGTGAGAAGTCGGCCCAGCCAATCCCTTGGACTATTTTACCCCATTCGACAAGTATGAAAAGATGATGTGACATCTCATTTTCACCACCAAGCAAGAGCAATTTATCTTCTCTCTCATCATCATCTTATCTCTCTTGGACAGTAGCGTGTGTGAGGAGGCTGAGCTTGACTGAATTGTTTTGACCAAGTTTTGGAGGTCATACATGTGAATTTGTTTGATCGTTGAGCAAGATGAAGGATTGACTATAGTATGGATTTGAATGCAGTATAGATTTGACCATAGTACAAATTTGGTCGAGTTGACCATAGGCCAAAGTTTGACTATTTGACCAACATTGACTTCTTGTTGTTTGACTAGGGTTGGCTGGTATTTGGACATGTATAGTGGCAAAGATTTCTAAACAAATTACTAACTTGTAAACCTTGTTGAAGAATAATTTTTCCTAAAGAAAAGTTGCTAAGTTTTCTCCCAAGGTTGGTTTTCATAGGGTAAAATTATTGTCTCTATTGTGCATGGTTGTCTTTCTATAATTTTTATTGTTTCTAGTACATTTGTTGTTGAAATTTTCTGAAGTATAATTATTTAATGACATCAGTGGCATAAAGTACTATGAAAACTCATTAGGAAGTAATTATCTGGTAGAAAATTGTATCTACTATACATCTTGTAGAAAAATCAACATGGTATCAGAGCTTTGTTGAAAGAGTGGCCATTGAAGTTAGCATAAGAGATATTATTCAACAACTTGATTCGATTTTGGATCTCTTGTCTAAGTGGTGCCAAGTCTCGGAGTAGAAGACAGGTTGGATCGTGGAACGAATTTCAGATCTTAAAAGACCAGGATACTCCTTATCTTGGAAGAAAATGAGCTTCAGGATCATGTGGAGAAAGTCATTCCAAATCCAGAGGGAGCTGAGGAGAAAGGAAAGTACAATAAGGATGAATCCAAGGCTAAGAGAATCTTGATAGATTCCATAAAGGATCACTTGATTCCTCATGTTGCTGGTTTGAAGACTGGAAAAGAAGTATATGATGCTTTGGTAGGATTGTATGAGAGGAGCAACTCAAGCACAAAGCTAACCTTGAGGCATCGACTTCAGAGTGTTATTATGTCTTAGATTAGATTCTGTTATTTCTTAAATTATGAGAGTCTCTCAGTTGAGAGATGGGCTTATAGCCATTTGAAACTCTATTGATGATACAAAACGTGTTATAGCGACTCTTAATGGTTTCCCTTCCTCATGGGATCCATTTGTTCAAGGAATTTGTGCATGAGAGAATCTACCCAAGTTTGAGAAGCTATGGATTGATTGTGTCCAAGAGGAGGTCAAACTGTTGTTTAAAAATAGTTTGCAGATTCCACAGGAAGAAACTCAAGCGCTTGCAACTCATGAGAGAAAAAGAAAGGGAAGAAGAAACTTTGGGAAGTTTGATAAGAAGAATACAAGTAGAAGACTTGCTCCAACTCAAGGTTAGAAGAAGAAGGATATGTAAAATATCAAGTGCTTCAATTGCCATAATTTTGGACAATATGCATCACAGTGTCCTCAGAAGAAACGGAAGGGAAAGCAACATGCATCAACAACCGATGTTGATGATGATGAGCATCATACACCACAAAAGAAGTCCAAGGAATATTTCTTTATCTCTATTGTTACAAGCACTATTACAAATGACAATGATGTTTGGTTGGTGGACAATGGTGCTTCTAGGCACATAACTGGTTTTCGAGATGCTCTCATTGATTTGACAGAGAGAGAGAGTCAGCATTACAGGTGGAACTTGGGAATGAAACCAAGTATGCAGTGAAAAGAGTTGGGTCAACATTGTCTCAGCTAGAGTCGAGAGTCTCAGTTCACATGAGAGATGTTTTGTTTGTACTAGGATTGAAGAAGAACATGTTCTCTATCTCAACATTAGAGGATAAAGGATATAGAGTTTCATTTGTGGATGGATAGATTCTTGCATGGCCTAAAGGCTCGAGCATAGACTTAGTAGAAGTAATTGGTGTTCGAGAGGGAGAGCTATACAAACTAATAGGATGACCAAACCAAGCATTGGTACATGACAATATCAGTCTATGTGAGTTATGGTATCAAATATTTGCTCATCTACATTACAGGGCTTTACTAGCATTGAGGAAGATGGTTACAGGTTTTCCAAGGCTTTAGGTAGAGCAGGGTTTGTGGGAGGTGTGCACTTGACAAGAATGCCAAGGGATCTTTTCTGAGCAGTGATAGTAGGTCTAATGGGATCTTGGATTTAGTGCATCATGATGTATGTGGATTGATGACAGTACCATCTTTGGGAGGTTACTTGTACTATGTGACTTTCTTCGATGATTTATCTCGGAAGACTTGGATCTATTTTATGAAAGCAAAGGATGAGGTCTTCAACATGTTCTACGAGTTTAGGGCTCAGCTAGAGAATCAGATAGGGAAGAAGATCAAGGTCTTGAGGTTATACTTCCAAAGACTTCAGTGGTTTCTGCAAGGAGATAGGGATCAAGAGGGAGTGGATTGTGTTATTTTTTGTAGCATCGGTTGTGTTCTAGCCATGAAATTTGGTGGAGAGGCTAGAATACATGTATTCTCCAAAACTGAAAAATTGTTTCTGGAAATTCCACCTAGAGGCGACTTAGTTAAAACAATTAATCTTTTTTTAATGGTGCCTAAGTCTAAATTTAGGAAAACTGATTTATTAAAGGGTATTAATTAGGTCATGGTGAGAATCTTCTAGAAGAAAACATGGATCGAGTTTTAGTTAATCTTAGCCATCGATTATGTTTTAATCTTGGCCATTGATGTCTCAACGAGAGATTATAAGAAGAAAATCGACGGGGGTTGGAGAACACACTTGTGAGACAAGGAATTCAAGTTTGCTGGGAAATTGAACTCCAGAGTAGCAACAATCAGTTGCCAGAGGTGATTCAGTGAAGTCGAAGCAGTGATAGAGGGGCAAGGATAATAAGGCCGAAAGGAAGTTTCTCCAGTCCGGTGAGTGCATACCAGAGAGGCAGTGAGTTCCACAGAGAGGGAGTGCAGAGCAGAGAGGCAACACAGAGCTTAAGAGGGAGATCCATATTTTGTTGAGGAGAAGTCAAAATTTAGTGCCAGAAGCCGGAGTGGGCGCCCGGAGGCCAGGAGGATTGATTTTCCAAATAACAACTGATTAGTTAGCGAGAGAGACACTGGTCTGAGTTATGGGACGCATATTTGCGTAGGCTGACATAGAGACAAGGGGCAGATCATCTTGAGCCAAGGTTAGTGTCGGATCACCGGTGGGAGTGAGATTTTTCTCACTAGATCTCCTGTTAGTTATTTCTCTGTATGGAAAGCTAGATTTGAGCTTCCATAGATTTGTACTTCGATTTACTACTGTATAATAAATAAAACCCTCATCTGCTGCACTACTTTTCCCAAGTTGGGTTTTTCGGGGACCTTGATCCAAAAATAATAGTTTTATTTATGTGTGTGTCATTCTATTCTTCCAGCATTATTTTCTTTCGCAGTATTGTATTTGTGAAGGCTGCAACGTATTAGTTTCGATATTTACCGCAGGATGCAGTAAATAATTTGTTCAACTTATTTACCAAATATAAGAAATTAATCAGTCGTTGAAGTAGGATTCAGGGTTTTCTGAATTTTCACATGGTATCGGAGCACAGATAGAAGCTGAAGAGCTCAGTTGCAACAGAGGAGAAGGAGGTTCGAATTTTTGCGTAGGCAGCAGTTCAAAACCCTCTAGAGGCAGCATAGTCTTTGGGCCAAGAGGGTTAGTTTTTGAGGAAAATTTATTTCTCTGAGAGAGTCGATAGAGAATAGATTTTCCATATCAGAGGTTACCAGAGGCAGAGGGAGACATAGTATTTTTCTTGTAGAGCAGATCTTCAACTGGGATGCAACTATTTTGCTGCAATTTGCTAGTGCAAAATAGCATCAGGAGGAATGAAGAGCACACACTGAGGGAATTCTTTTCTCACGGGACTTCTAGCCCAGAAGTTCGAATTTTCCTAGTAGAGCAACAATAGTTGTGAGCAGATTTGCCCACTCCAGCAAGGAGTGAGAAAATCCAGTCAGCAGCTGCTTAGAGGAGAAGAGGAGGAATTCGACAATTTATTTTAGATGGCTAGAGATGGGCAGGATCCATGGAAGAGCAACAGATTAGATCTAGTTGTTGCATATTTCTCACATGGATCAGTATCCTTGTTACGGGAGCCCAACATAATTAGTAGCAGGAGGATCATAGTGTTAGCAGACGCAGCTAGTCATTCAAATGACAATTTCATAGCCAGTTGCAGTCAGTTCTGAGAAGACAGTTGTAGAACTAGTTGTAGTGACACAGGCAGTGTGAATTTCCCTATTGTAGTATGCAGGTGCAGTGCCAGCCAGGAGATTCCCAGTGCAGAGCTTGGCAGTCCAGTTTCCAGTGCAGGACTGTGTGAGTTGTCAGGAGGGAGTAGAGAAATTTCCCATAGGGAGATTGAGACTCAGAGGGAGTCTAGTTTCAATGGGGGCAACCCTATGGAAGCTAGTACTTCTAGATCTAGGGAGATCAGACTCATTATTGCAGTAGTTGCAACAACAATGTAGAAGGATAAACAAAGTAGTAGCAGCCGTAGTATGAGTATATCATATTTCTCCATATTGGCAGTCGTAGTATGAATATATCATATTTCTCCATACTGGCAGCCATACTTCCAGCAGTGAAGTGGGGTGATTTGGTTTTGTAGCCCCCAGAGAGCTACAGATGGGCAGGATTCTTGAGGAGGTCCACCTCATGAATCAATGCCTTGCTATGGGAGCCCAAAACATGCAGTAGCACGATGGATCAATGGTAGTTTGTGCAGTCAGGTCCCAGCGTGACAGATGTAGTAGCTAGTAGCAGGTCAGATACTGGGCAACACAATGTAGAGTTGGAAGCAGTGCAGATGGTACAGAGCAAAGTCAGCAGCAGCGCAGAGGCTTTAGTGATAATGTAGAGTCTAGCAGTAGCGAGGACTTGGGTAACAGATGCATCACACTGATCATAGTTGATTCAATATTTTGGATGCTTTTTTAGTTGCAATTGCAACAACAACTGATGGAGAGGGAGTTGAAGTGCAAATGCAGTGTTGGTAATAGTTCAGCAAGGCCAACAGTAGCATGAATGCAAAATTTATCAGAGTTGCACAGTAGTTTATGGGTAGCACCAGCCAAACATCAACAACATGACAAGAGGCGGTGCAAAGACAGGGTGTTGCTTCAGTGGGTTGCAACGCTAGAACACATTCCTCGCTAAGACAGAGTGTTAGTTTTTGTAGCATCGGTTTTGTTGTAGCCACAAAATTTGGTGGAAAGGCTAGAATACATGTATTCTCCAAAACCCAGAAATTGTTTCTGGAAATTCCACCTAGAGACAACTTAATTAAAATAATCAATCTTTTTTTTAATGGTGCCTGAGTCTAAACTTAGGAAAAGTGATTAATTAAAGGGTATTAATTAAGTCATGGTGATAATATTCTAGAAGAATACATGGATCGAGTTCTAGTTAATCTTAGCCATCGATTATGTTTTAATCTTGGTCGTTGATGTCTCAACGAGAGATTATAAGAAGAAACTCGATGGGGGTTGGAGAATACACTTGTGAGACAAGGAATTCAATTTTGCTGGGAAATTGAACTCTAGAGTAGCAGCAGTCAGCTACAGGAGGTGATTTAGTGAAGTTGAAGCAGTGAGAGAGGGGCAGGGATAGTAAGGTCGGAGGGAAGTTTCTCCAGTCCGTTGCGTGCATATCAGAGAGACAATGAGTGCCACAAAGATGGAGCGCAGAGCAGAGAGGCAACACAGAGCTTAAGATGGAGATCCATATTTTGCTGAGGAGAAGTCGAAATTCAGTGCCAGAAGCCGGAGTGGGAGCCCGGAGGCCAGGAGGATCGATTTTCCAGATAGCAGCTGATCAGTTAGCGAGAGAGACACTAGTCTGAGTTATGGGATGCAGATCTGTGTAGGTTGACGCAGAGGCAGCAAGGGGCAGATCATCTTGAGCCAAGGTTAGTGTCGGATCACCAATGGGAGTGATATTTTTCTCACTAGATCTCCTATCATTTATTTCTCTATATGGAAAGATAGATTTGAACTTCCATAGATTTGTACTCAGATTTACTACTGCATAATAAATAAAACCCTCAGCTGCTGCACTAATTTTCCCAAGTTGGGTTTTTCTAGGGACATTGGTCCAGTAATAATAGTGTTATCTACTTGTGTGTGGTTCTATTCTTCCAGCATTAGTTTTCTTCCGTAGTATTGTATTTGTGAAGGTTGCAGTGT
Source organism: Pinus taeda (assembly GCA_000404065.3). Lineage (NCBI taxonomy): Eukaryota > Viridiplantae > Streptophyta > Pinopsida > Pinales > Pinaceae > Pinus > Pinus taeda. Next base: position 63,200 of record APFE030196759.1, read on the forward strand.
ATTATTTTTGATATTTACTGTAGGATGCAGTAAATAATTTGTTCAAGTTATTTAACAAATAGAAGAAATTAACCAGTTGTTGCAGTAGGATTCGGAGTTTTCTGAATTTTCACACGGTATCAGAGCACAGAGAGAAGTCGGAGAGCTCTTTAGCAGTAGAGGAGGAGGTTCGAATTTCTACGTAGGAAGCAATTCGAAACCCTCTAGAGGCAGTGCAGTCCTTGGGCCAAGAGGGTCAGTTTCTAAGGAAAATTTATTTCTATGAGAGAATCAACATAGAATAGATTTTCCAGATCAGAGGTTACCAAAGGCAGAGGGAGCCAATATTTTTCCTTGCAGAGCAGATCTTCAGCTCGGACGCAGTGGTTTTGTAGCAGTTTGCTAGTGCAAAATAGCACCAGGAGGAAGGAAGAACTCACACTGAGGGAATTCTTTTCTCACGGGACTTCTAGCCCAAAAGTTCAAATTTTCCTAGCAGAGAAACAATACTTGTGAGAAGATTTTCCCACTCTAGAAGGGAGTACGAAAATCCAGTCAGCAGCGGCACAGAGGAGAAGAGGAGGAATTCAACATTTTTTTTAGATGGCTACAGATGGGCAGGATCCATGGAAGAGCAGCGAATTAGATCTAGTTGCTGCAGATTTCTCACATGGATCAGTATTCTTGCTACAGGAGCCCAAAAGAATCAGTAGCAGGAGGATCACAGTGTCAACAGGCGCAACTAGTCATTCAAATGACAGTTGCATGGCTAGTTGTAGTCAGTTCCCAAAAGATAGTTACAGTGACATAGGCAATGTGAATTGTCCAATTGTAGTATGTAGGTGCAGTTCCAGCAAGGAAATTCCCAGCGCAGATCTTGGTAGTCCAGTTTCCAGTGCAGGAGGACTCTGTGAGTTGTCAGGAGGGAGTAGAGAAATTTCCCATAGGGAGATCGAGACTCAGAGGGAGTCTAGTTTCAAAGGGGGCAACCTTATCGAAGCTAGTACTTCTAGATCTGGGGAGATCAGACTCATTATTGCAGTGTTTGCAGTGGCAGTGCAGAAGCATCAACAGAGTAGTAGCAACCACAGTATGAGTATATCATCTTTTTCCATGTTGGCAGCCATACCTCCAAGAGTAAGGTGGGGTGATTTGGTTTTGTAGCCCCAGAGAGCTACAGATGGGCAGGATCTTGAGGAGGTCCATCTCATGAATCAATACCTTGCTACGGGAGCCCAAAACATGCAGTAGCAGGATGGATCAGTGGCAGTTGGTGCAGTCAGGTGCAATAGTGACAGACGCAGTAACTAGTAGCAGGTCAGATACTGGGCAGCTCAGTGCAGAGTTGGTTGGAGTGCAGATGGTATAGAGCAGAGTCAATAGCAGCACAAAGGCTTTAGTGACAACTCAAAGTCTAGCAGCAGTTAGGACTCAGGTGACAGATACATCATACTGATCATAGTTGATTCAATATTTTTGATGCTTTTCAGTTGCAGTAGCGACAGATGGAGAGGGAGTTGCAATGTAGATGCAGTTTTGGTAGCAGTTTAGCAGGGCCAGCAGCAGCACGAATGCAACATTTATCAGAGTTGTGCAGTAGTTGATGGACAACACTAGCCATACATCAACGGCATGACATGAGGTGGTGTAGAGACAAGGTGTTGCTTCAATGGGTTGCAATGCTAGAACACATTCCTCGCTAAGAGGGAGTGTTAGTTTTTGTAGCATCAATTGTGTTCTAGCCACGAAATTTGGTGGAGAGGCTAGAATACATGTATTCTCCAAAACCCAAAAATCATTTTTGGAAATTCCACCTAGAGACAACTTAATTAAAATAATTAATCTTTTTTATAATGGTTCCTAAGTCTAAACTTAGGAAAATTGATTAATTAAAGGGTATTAATTAAGTCACGGTGAGAATTTTCTAGAAGAAGACATGGATCGAGTTCTAGTTAATCTTAGCCATCAATTATGTTTAATCTTGGCCATTGATGTCTCAACGCGAGATTATAAGAAGAAACTCGATGGGGGTTGGAGAACACACTTGTGAGACAAGGAATTCAATTTTGTTGAGAAATCGATCTCTAGAGTAGCAATAGTGAGTTGTCGGAGGTGATTCAGTGAAGTCGAAGTAGTGAGAGAGGGGCAGGGATAGTAAGGCCAGAAGGAAGTTTCTTTAGTCCGGTGAGTGCATAGCTGAGAGACTGTGAGTGCCACAAAGAGGGAGCACAAAGCAGAGAGGTAGCACAGAGATTCAGAGAGAGATCCATATTTTGCTGAGGAGAAGTCAAAATTCAGTGCTAGAAGCCGGAGTAAGAGCCGGAAGGCCAGGAGGATCGATTTTCCATATAGAAGCTAATCAGTTAGCGAGAGAGACACTAGTCTGAGTTGTCAGATGCAGATTTGTGTAGGCTGATGCAAAGGCAGCAAGGGGCAGTTCATCTTGAGCCAAGGTCAGTGTCGGATCACTGGTGGGAGTGAGATTTTCTCACGAGATCTTCTGTCAGTTATTTCAGTGTGGAAAGCTAGATGAGCTTCCATAGATTTGTACACAGATTTACTACTGCATAATAAATAAAAGCCTCAGTTGCTACAATGGTTTTCCCAAGTTGGTTTTTTCCGGGGACATTGGTCCAAAAATAACAGTGTTATTTGTTGAAGTTTCTAAGTTTACTTAGTCAGAAACCCTCCATGCACTTTCTCTGATTTATTCCTACCTACTTGTTATTTTCCTTAACAAGTTATTTACAATGTAAATACTAAAAATAAACAATAGTGCATGCTCAACATATTACAGATCAACAACTAAAAGAAATAAGAACAAACACACCATATGACACCATTATTTTTGGACTAATGTCCCTGAAAAAACCCAATGCGGGAAAACTGATGCAGCTATCTGAGGGTTTTCTTATTGAGCAATATCAAAGTACAATCTGGGTGCCGAAACTGGCCTACCCAATAGAGAATTTCCTTAGCAGCTATACCTCACAGTTTCAGAGAAATCTCCGGGATGAAACCCTGGAAAATCCTTCTGGCAGCTCCTCAGCACAAAACTGCTCCGCAACCCCAGCGTCTGCCCAATTTGGACTGCATCAGGCCCTCTCTGTCTCACGATGGCCATGTGTCAGCCTTTCTTGGCCTACGCCAGCCCTAGGAGGCCCTACGTCAACTTCCTGGGCCTCTGCATCAGACATGCTGGGCTCTCTGGTGCTCTATGCAGCACTTGGCTGCCTCTGCGTGAGCCCTTGCTGTTGAAAATAACAAGAAGAAATGATAAAAATAGAATCCAGAAATTCCAATTTTAATTTGTCCTTGAATTAAAATTGTGAATTAAAATTGAATTTAGTCTCACTAGCTGCTTGGAAATAATTAATTAATTCACTATGGATTAATTAGTTGGAGAAATTCAAGTTAGAAGTTTTTATGACGTCATGCAAGAGTTATCCCTTAAATTAAGGAGATAAGATTGAGTTATATTTGAGTTGTAATTAGTTAGCTTAGTTTACTGAGTTAAGTCTAGTTAAATTAGTTCCAAACTGTTTGAGGAACTAATTGTGAGTTATCAGTCAGTTGATGCATGTATGCACTCAACTAGTGTTCTCCAGATAATTGAAGATTCCCTCATCAGAAACTCATGCATGTCTATTTTGAGAAAGACCCAGTTGAGATTAAAGACAAGGACAGTGTACTATCAGTTGCATGCGTTTTCCTATAAAGAAAACTCATGCATGCAGTCAAGGAATCAATTCCTTGGAGGATTGCGCAGTTCTGATAGTTTGTTAGAGCAGTGTTCCACTTGGTGAGGTGAGAATCATCCACTAGGAACAGTGCAAAGGAAATAGGAGCTTGGAGGGCAGAGAGGAAGGCTGGTGAGAAGCGAGGATTACCTGTGAGCATCTGTGAGGATTGTACTGAGAGCTGGCTAGCTGTGAGAGCTACGGCTTTGTATAATTCCTATGTATTTCCACCTTGTATGATAATACAGATAGTGGGGCTTTTAGCTCAGGCTTTCCTCAAAGTATTTTCATGTGTATTGTGCATTGATTCTTCTTCTTCTAGTTATATTGTTCAACTTGATAGCTCGATCTTTAAGCTTCCACAAAGTTGATAGTAGAAGTAGGTTATAGTATTCTGCTTTGATTTATATTGCATTATTGGGTTAATTTACAGGCAGATTTTCTACATGGTCTTAGAGGTAGATTTGTAGAGAATTTGCAGAATTTCTACATGGTATCGGAGCCAAGTTTATCAGAGCAGTGAACAGTATACTGAGAAGAGAATTCGAAGTTTGAAGTTTGAGGTTGCAGGTGCAAATCGAATTCATATCATACTTCAAGGTTGGCCAATGGCGTTCTATGGCTTGAGACTCGAGTACGCCTTGGAAGGTAGCTCGAATTACATAACATGGAAAGATAGAATGGAGGTTGTATTAGAAGACAATGGCTTGAAGGAATTCATTGATAAAGAAATCCAAAAGCCAGCTTCAACTAATGCATAAGGGTTGGTTGAGTGGAAGAAGTGTGTGGCGAAGGCGAGACGGATCATCCTTGAGAGAGTTTGAGACCATATTGTCTTGAGTCTCCATGGGAAGAATACTCCATTTTCAATGTGGAAGACATTGAAGGACCTCTACCAGAACAGTAGCGACCAGAGGAAATTAGTGCTCAAGGATAAGCTTCGAAGAATCAAGATGGAGAAGGGTGATACTATTTCCACATATCTGAACAAGCTCACCACCTACAGAGATGAGCTTAGCAATGTGGGAATAACTATTGTCGATGATGATATGGTGAGCCTCTCTCTCCTTGGCCTTCCAAAGAGCTGGAATAGCTACCAGGACTCTGTGAACGGAAGGGAGAAACTGCTGGATTTGGAACGACTATGGTCGGATCTGATGCAGGAGGAGATCAGGAGGAGCACACGAGATGGTTCTTCATCCAAGGATGATGATGAAGAAAATCTGGCCTTAGCAAGTAAGGCAAGGAAAGGGAAGGGGAAGGCTTCCTATTCTAAATCGAATTCTTCTCATGGAGGGAAGAAGGGTGACAAGTCTAAAGTGAGATGCTTTAATTGTCACGAGATGGGACATTATGCGACTAATTGCCCATCGAAAAAGTCCAAGAAGGGAAGGGATCCTCGGAAGGATCGGAAGGTGAGACATTAGCCTCTCAGTTCGAAATGGACTTTACCCTCATCGCATGCATGGTGTCATCGATGATGGGTTGTGTTTGGTATCTTGATAGTGGAGCCTCATTCCACATGACCAGTGATAAAAGTTTATTCAGTGCCTTGGAGGAGAAAGATATCAAGATGCGCATAGAGATGGGTGACGACGGAAAGTATAGTGTTTCAGAAGTGGGCACGGTTGCTTTTTAGAGGGAGCATGGAGCTCCTATCACCTTGATAGATGTGATGTATGTCCCTGGACTAAAGAAGAATCTTGTTTCAGTCGCGGTATTGGAAGACTGTGGCTATGATGTGTTTTTTTGTAAGGGAAAGGTTTTCCTTAGACACATCACCACAAGACAGGTGAAACAGATCGGTTCACGAGTTAAGAACCTGTATGCTCTTGAGGTTCAAGATGCATGCAAAGCCTCGAGGAGAAAGGAAAATGTTAGAAACTTGGTGGTTGAGAGGGAGAGTAAATTACCTCTCAACATGCAGCCTCAGAAGAAGTCTCAGACAATTCTGGAAGAACCACAATTGGAGAAGCAAAGAGGAGGCTGAGTGAAGAGATTCACTCATGCAGATACCTCCATTAGGGGGGAATTTCGATCCAAGTGGGTAGAGAGATCACATGCAGCCATACCTCCAGGTGTGAGGTGGGGCAATGTGAAGTGATAGTCCCAAGAAGGCTAAAATTGGGCAAGGTCCATTGAGAGGTTTTATCTCATGGATTGTACCTTGCTATGGGAGCCCAAAGTACATAGTATCAGGAGGAATCAGTGGGATTGATGCAGTCAGAGATCAAAGTGACAGAGGCTAGAGCAGTCAGATACTAAAAAGTGCAGAGAAGGATTGACAACAGTGCAGAAAGGCAGAGTCAGCAGAAGCGCAAAGTTTTCAGTTGACAGAGGCAATCGCAGTCAGAGACTTTGATGACAAATGCATCATATTGATTCAGGTTGGATGTTCTTTTGTTTCTGGAGTTGCTGGAGCAACAACACTAGAGAGAAGTGTTGCATGCATAACATTCCAAAGGTTCACGACCGGGTTCGAGTTGAATTCCTTTCTTGTTGAGAGGGAGTGCTGAAAATAGCAACAAGAAATGATAAAAATAGATCCAGAAATTCCAATTTTAATTTGTCCTTGAATTAAAAGTGTAAATTAAAATCGAATTTAGTCTCACCAGCTGCTTGGAAAGAATTAATTAATTCATTATGGATTAATTAGTTGGAGAATTTCAAGTTAGAAGTCTTTCTGAAGTCATGCAAGAGTTATCCTTAAATTATGGAGATAAGCCTTAAATTAAGGAGATAAGATTTAGTTATATTTGAGTTGTAATTAGTTATCTCACTTTACTGAGTTAAGTCCAGTTAAATTAGTTCCAAACTATTTGAGGAACTAATTGTTAGTTATCAGTCAATTGATGCATGCATGCACTCAACCAGTTTACTCCAGATAACTAAAGATTCCCTCATCAGAAACTCATGCATGTCTATTATGAGAAAGACCCAGTTGAGATTAAAGACAGGGACAATGTACTATCAGTTGCATGTGTTTTCCTATAAATAAAACTCATTCATGCAGTCAAGGAATCAATTCCTTGGAGGATTGTGCAGTTCTAACAGTGTGTTAGAGCAGTGTTCCACTTAGTGAGAATCATCCACTAGGAATAGCGCAAGGAAATAGGAGATTAGAGGGCAGAGAGGAATGCTGGTGAGAAGCCAGCATTGCCTATGAGCATTTGTGAGGATTGTACTGAGAGCTGGCTAGTTGTGAGAGCTAAGGCTTTGTACAATTCCTATGTATTTCCACCTTGTATGATAATACAGATAGTGGAGTTTTTAGCTGAGGCTTTCCCCAAAGTATTTTCATGTGTATTGTGCATTGATTCTTCTTCTTCTGATTATATTGTTAAGCTCGATAGCTCGATCTTTAAGCTTCCGCAAAGTTGATAGTAGAAGTAGGTTATAGTATTCTGCTTTGATTTATATTGCATTATCGGGTTAATCTACAGGCAGATTTTCTACATGGTATTAGAGGTAGATTTGTAGAGAATTTACAAAATTTCGACACTTGTTGGCTCTACATCACTCTCCTTGGTTGTTGCGCTGCTCTCCTAGCACAATCTCTGCCTTCTCTGTTTCTCTGTACTCAATGCCCCTCAGGGCCTCAACTGCTCTCCTGATCACTGATTCTATCTCTCTTAGCAAACCCTGCTCTAGAGAATAGAATGACTGATCATTTGGTGTATTCTCCAAGTGACCCTCAAGCCTCCTCTTATACTTTTCCTGTTTACATATCAACGACCGAGATTATGTCCCTAATTAACAGCTAAGATTAGATTTGGCTTGATCCATGTCTTTTGGACAATTCTAACACAGATTCATATTGAGGCACATTAATATTTTATTTTCCCTAAATTTAGACATAGGGACTCCATTAAAAATATTAATTATTGTAATATCTCCTGATCTGTTTAGAATTTGTCCAAACCCTTTCTAAGTATTGGAGATCTCATGTGCCCCAGCCTCTCCACCAAATTTCATGGCTAGAGCACATTTGATGCTACACGAAATCAACATTGTTTTTGTGTGTGATTCTATTCTTCCAACATTATTTCTCTTCCACGGTATCGTATTTGTGAAGGCTGCAGTGTATTAGTTTCGATATTTACCGTGGGATACAATAAATAATTTGTTCAAGTTATTTAACAAATAGAAGAAACTTAATCAGTTGTTGCAGTAGGATTTAGGGTTTTCCAAATTTTCACAGATTGTTCTTTACAACCCTCAACAAAATGGGTTGCTGAAAGAATGAATAGGCCCATTGTGGAAGTCGTTAAGGTGATGAATCATGATCTCGATCTACCCATGTTATTATGGGTAGAGGCATCCAAAAAAGTTGTTTATGTTCAAAATAGGAGTCCTCATCGGATACTGGAGGACAAGGCTCCTAAGGAGGTATTCACGAGAGTTAAGCCAAAGGTAAATCATTTAAGGATATTTGGTTGTCTAGTACATGTTCACTTGCCCAAGGAGAAAAGGAAGAAGTTGGAACCTTCTAGTAGTAAGGGCACTTTTGTGGGATACAATGAGACTTCGAAGCCTACAAAATCTACGTTCTAGGACAACGTTAGATTGAGGTTAGTCGAGGTGTTACTTTTGATAAGGAAGTAGCCTTTAGGAGCCAGGAGGTCTATAGAGTCCCACATGTAAACTGATAATGAGGAGCAAGGGCCTCTGAAGGATGTAGGTACAGGTACTATTCGAGTTGTTCATCCTTCAAATGATTAAGAGGAGTCAATAGAAGCAACAAATCCAATGGACCCATCGTGAGATGTTGTAGGGACTGGGAAGAGGCCAGCGTGGCTTTGTGACATGTTGCAGTACACAGAGAAGCATGCAACTCCCAGAGGTACTTTCAAAGAGAGTAAACGAAGACAAAGGTTCTTGAGCTATACAACATTGATGAGAAACATTGTAGATTTTAGGCCTTCCTATTATGAGAAGGAATTAGGACATCAAATTTGGAAGGATGCTATGATGGAGGAGTATTAGTCCATCATGAAGAATGATGTGTGGGAGATAGTTTCGAGACTAGAGGGGAAGTCAGTGGTGATTTCCAAGTGTATTTATAAGATAAATCATGCAATAGATGGCAACATTGAGAAGTACAAAGCTAGGTTTGTGGTGAGAGGTTTCTCTCGGAAAGAGGGACTGGACTATGACGAAACGTTTGCTACAATTGCTAGGTACACTTACATTAGAACTGTTGTTTCTCTTACTTCAATTATGGGTTGGAAGATACATCAGATGGATGTAAAGGCCGCATTCCTCAATGGTGTGATTGAGGAGGAAGTGTATATAGAAAAACCTCAGAGCTTTGAGGTACAGGGGAAGGAATCCCATGTTTTCAGATTGAAGAAGGCTTTATATAGACTCAAGCAGGAACCTACTGCATGGTATTCCAAGATTGATGGATACTTGATGAGCTTGTGTTTCACCAAGAGTGTTGTGGATCCTGACCTTTACTTCATGATTGTTCATGGCGATCCTTTGACCTTGGTGTTGTATGTGGATGATTTGTTCCTCGCTTGGGCAAGGAGGCTCATTGTCAGGTGAAAGAGGGAGTTGGCCTTGGAGTTTAAGATGAAGGATCTTGGCATGATGCACTATTTCTTGGGATTATAGGTGTGGTAGATCCCTGATGAGATCTTTCTCGGACAAGGGAAGTAAATTGTTCAGATTTTGAGGAGATTCGACATGATGGAATACAGGTCAATGACTACACCTTTGGTGACAAAACTAAACAAGTTGAGTGATTCCGCTTCAGATTCAGATTTGGTGGATCCCACGATGTACAAGCAATTGATCGGATCCTTGATGTACCTGGTTAACGTTCGACATGCTATTTTCTTTGTTGTAAACAAAGTGAGCCAGTATATGGTTGAGCCAAAGTAGGTACATTGGGTTGTAGCAAAGCATGTGTTGAGGTACTTATGTGGTACAGTTGGATATGGTTTGAGATATGTCTTAGGGGTGAAGTGAGGCTGTAGGGATATATAGATTCAGATTGGGTTGGGAGTGCAAAAGACAGAAGGAGCACCTTGGGGTGCTGCTTCATCTTGGGATTGGCTATGATATCCTAGTTTAGTAGGAAGTAGACTTCTATCACACTCAGTGCAACAGAGGTGGAGTATATCACAGTCAGTTCCGTAAGTCAGGAATCGATGTGGCTTCAAAAGCAACTTGCAGGACTATTTGATCATGAGCTAGAGATGACCTTGATATTTTGTAATAATCAAAGCTATGTTAATCTTTCATAGGATCCAATTTTTCGTGACAGGTTGAAGCATATTAAGATCAAATATCACTTCATCCGAGACATGGTGCAAAAGGGAGCAGTGAATCTCACCAAGACTTTGTCTAAATCAAAGTTTGTATACTTCATCGACAATCTTGGTGTGATGCAGATGTCTCCCTCGTTAGTAGGGCGTGTTGATGCTTTGCAGGATCGGGAAAACCATATCTTGAGAAGCCATGCTAATTTCGTTGGGTCATGAGGATTTGACTAGGGGAGATGGATACATTCACTTGAGTAGTCATGCTGGTTTGGTTGGGCCATGTTGCTTTGGCTAGGGTTAAATGCCCTAGGGGCATACCTTCAACTAAGAAGCCATGCTGATTTGACTGGGTCATGTTCATTTGACCAGAGGAGTTGGATACATTTACTTGAGAAGCCATGTTGATTTGGCCAGGGGTAAATGGACCAGGTTACTCACATTTCCTGTTCCAAGATGGAGTGATGTATGTATATAGACTTGCATGTGAGGAGACACTACATTAACATAGAAAGTTCATGAAATTTTCTTGTGGAGGACAAATTTTTAGCTAAGAGGAAATCTTTTTGCAGCTAAGGAAAATACCTCCCTCACTAAGAGGAGTGTTGATTTTTTGTAGCATTGGGAGGTATTCCCACATGGAAAAAGGGGTCTCCAAGTTGGTCTAGAAAAAATTAAAATAAAATTTATTTTTAGGGTGACAAGTTGGCCCAGCCAATGAAAGGGTGTGTCCCTTGGATTATTTTACCCCATTCGACAAGTATAAATAAGATGATGTGACATCTAATTTTTACCACCAAGCAAGAGCAATTCATCTTCTCTCTCATCATCATCTTATCTCTCTTGGGCATCCGCACGTGTGAGGAGGCTGAGGTTGATTGAAGTTGACTGAATTGTTTTGACCAAGTATTAGAGTCACACATGTGAATATGTTTGACCGTTGACCAGGTTGAAGGGTTGACCACAATACAAATTTGACCAAGTTGACTACATGTCATTGACCACAAGGCTGAACTTGACCGCAGGCTAAAGTTTGACTGTTTGGCCAACGTTGACCTCTGTGTATTTTGGCTGGTTTTACCAACATTGACTAGTTGTTTTTTGACCATGTTTGACTGATATTTGGGCTTGTATATTGGTAAAGATTTCTAGGCAAATTGCTAATTTGTAAACCTTGCCGAAGAATAATTTTTTCTAAAGAAAAATTGAGTTTTCTCCTAAGGTCAGGTTTCCCAAGGTAAACTTATTGTCTCTATTATGCATGGATGTCTTTCTATGATCTTTACTATTGAAATTTGTTGAATTGTAATTGTTCAATGATAGTAGTGGCATAAAATACTGTGTGAAAATTCATTAGGAAGTAATTATTTGGAAAAAAATTGTATCTATTGTACATCTTGTAGAAAATTCAGCAAATATGTGAGCAAACACATGGAAAAGATTTGTTAAGATGTAACTATTCAGTTACAACACACAATGTCATACACTCTGCAGCAAAATGACGAGGCAAAAAGGAAGAACAAGACACTAAAATAAATGGCCAACTACATGTTGCATGCAAGGTCATTACCTTCAAAGTTATGGGCTGAACCAATCAACTGTGCTGCTTACATCCAAAAATAGAGTACCACACAAATCTGTGAAAGAGGAAACTCCTTATGAGGCTTGGTGCGGTAAGAAACTGAAAGTCACCCATTTCCATATCTTTGGATTGCAAGCATGGGCTAGGATTCCATTGGAGAAGCAAAAGACTTTAGAGCCACAGAGGAAGGGGTTCATGTTCGTTGGATATTCATATGGAGTCAAAGGGTACAAGTTGCTAGATATTTCCATAGAACAACCCTTTTTGAGAGGACTGTAGAGTTTGAAGAAGATTCTTTACATGCAACTCCAGAGGACCTTGTTGCACAACCTCCGCCACTTCTAGATGTTGAATTTCCACAACCTTGGTGTCTAGGATAGAATCTTAAATCTATGACGCTACCAAAAACAAGAATCTCAGCAAAGCTACTTATCACAGTGGAACAATATAACACAGTAAATCAGTCACGTGCACAATAAGAACAATATATGTAACCCAACTTCGTTATATTATCAACATATAATACAACAGTTTAGGGCTCTCGTACAAGGGATAATTTCCCCCAAATATCTACAAGTAGAAGATTACAAGATACAATGACAATCTCGCTGCTCTAGTGCACAATCACAACCTCTATGTCATATCTTGTCCTATTGGTCCTTCGCTTCTGATCTACTCTCTAGCTTCCCCTTAGTCGATCAAGAAACAACACATAGAGACTCTAGGAGGGCTTCCACCTATCACTGCTCCAAGTCATCTCTATTACAATGAACACAGGCTGATCCAATCTGATCCTCTAGGTTGGTCAATACTTGATCATCAATCTTCCTTCTTAGTAGCTTCCTTCGTCCATCAAAGAGATACACATTAGGCTCAATACTTCACCGAATCATGCACAGTCCAAACTCCTTCTTGTTTGCTACTTTAGGGCTACTTTAGACATCTACACGCTACCCTCCAACAGTCCAAAGATCCCTAATGCAACTACTGAAACTTCACTGTAGAATCTTCCCACTGGTTAGGGCATCTAACCACCAAGTATGCCCCTCCTCTTTGGCTTCCACAGGTTACCCAAATCTGATCCAACTTGGTCAATACATGACCCAACATAAGGCAAAAAGAATGTAAACATACCTCTAGTGTGGTGTTGTAGTGCTGTAGTCACCGTGATCTAGTTAGGGCTTCCTATAGCTCCATGTTAGCCCCTCTTTTCCACCTCACAACTCCTCTATTTGTGGCCTTCCTCCACAAGTCTTCCCTGCCCACACACTGTTGTTCTGAGCACAAACCAACCCTCAATAAGGCCACACTGCCACCTTTGCTAGGATTAAAGGCCTATGGCCTATTCTATTCCATAGAACAACCTCTCGACCCCCTGTCCCAGTCACAAACAAGCCTTGCGGCCTATTCACAATAGCCTCCAAAGTCTGCGACTTGTTTACTGGAGGAAGACCATACCAAAAGATACCCAAACCATCCTCCAAAACATCCCTCCTCTCAGCCCTACTATAGGATAGTCCTGCCCTCAAACCAGTCATGAAAAGGCTTCAAATCAAGTATTTTTCTCCTTTGCTCAGTGCCTCCTAGCCTACGGACAATCTAAGGATAGCCTTCTCCAAGTGCAAGTTGCTCCCTTGCATCAACGATGCCTTATGTTGCACAAGATGGATGTCTAAAATGAATCTCATCACCTCTTATTTATACTAAACAAGAAGGCTCCAATGAATTCACAAAGTGACATGTCTTTTGGACATTTCTACCTCAAGCCTACATGACTCGTATGCCCAAAAATCAATCATTACCTTCAAAAATTCATAACTCATCGTAGACAACTCAAAATTCGATGATTTTCACTACGCTGGATTCTCCTCAACGTCCTTTATCATCTCCATCCATCACATGTCCAAAATGCTCCATGCTTTTGTCCCAAACATCAATTGGTGCAAAACCCCAACCTTGGGCTCCAACCTCCAAAACTCGAACCCTAGGGCTTGGAGTACCTCCCAAGCTATCAAAAATCAACACTCCCTCTTAGCGAGGGAGGTACTTCCAAGACTAGGAAGTAGCTAATCATCATCGTCACTACTCACAACACTCGCCCAACTCCTGGTGCTCATAACTGCAGCAATCCCTATAGCATGAACTAGACCTCTCTCGGAAGTGTCGCTATCACTGGAAGCTTCCTGCTTCTTGTTCTTTTCTTGTATCATTTTCCAATCCCTCCATGATTCCTTCTTGGCAGTTGTAGAAGCACCTTTTCTCCCCACTGACCATGTGCTCTTCTTGGGCTATAAAGTCTCCCTCTGAACCTGCAAACTCCCTCTAGAACTCGAACCCCTCTGAGCCTTTGGAATGTGGACCTTCTCCTATGGAAACTGTACTTGCCCCTCTAAAGCCTGCACCTGCAACTGCTTCTTTAGAACTTGTACCTGGTCCTTTTGCTTCTTCTTTTCATGATCCATAGGATTTCTCATCAACCTGTATAGACCATGCTCTCTAACTCCAATCACAATACCTGCGGAGCTAGATCCTCTAGGCCTAATTCTTTCCTTCCCATCCTGGAATAAGACCTCAAACCCCTTCTTCTCTATCACTGAGATAGATATCACGCTATATCTGAGTCCTGGTACAAACAATACATCCTGGACCCGCATCACTCATCCTGACTCCATCTTGAATGGCACAACTCCCGATCCTTAGATTTCCTTTTGACTCTTGTCGCTCAACACCATGTGCAACTTTGAGTCCCACTCAGCTAGAGACTCGAATACCTCTTGTGACCCTGTCATATGTTTCAATGCACCACTATCCACGTACCATCCATCCTCATCAATGGTACCCTGCGAGAAATGAGAGATCATAGCAAAGTCCTCTTCCTTCAACCTCCTAGTGAGAGCATATATCTTAGCAGAAGTGGCAACACCGATGACCTACTTCCCTTTTTTTTCTCATCATCTCCCATCTTCTTCTTCATTGGACATCTCGACGAAAAATGACCCACCTCACCACAGTTGAAACACTTGATTTTACTCAAGTCCTTCTTTTGCTTACCCTCATTCGTGTTGTAAGTGCCACGTCATCATATGAAGCCCTCTTCTTCAGATGAAGATCCTCGTCTCGCAAATCTTCCTGAATGAAATTGTCCCACAACCTATTCCAGTCTGGCAACGATCCTCTTGATGAAGAGCTTCCATTCCACAGTGAACCCTTTCGAAGCATTACTTACCATATTAGAATCTGAAATAGTCACACCGATGACAGCAAGCTCATCTTTGACCTAAGACAACCTCGTCAGATACAGAGTCACTCCTTCACCCTGTATCATCTTGGTGGACTTCAACTTATCCTCCAATATCAGTACTTGGTTGTCGTTTTTATTTTGGAACAAATTTTGAAGAGCCATCCACATCTCATGTGCAGTGTTCTTCCTGGACAAATGACGTATTAAGGGATCCTTCACACCATCTAGGATGATCAATCTCGCCTTCATATCCGATTCCTCGTACACTTCCAGCTCCTTAGGGTCAGTTGGCTTCTTGATCTGTTTTTCGGCAAACTCTTAGATATTATTGACCTGCAATACCAACTTGATCCTTTCCTTCCAAGGACTATAGTTGGACAACCCTTCCAACCTGTCTTCATACCGGAGACCAACCTGCAACTTCAACATTGTAGTGAGCCCTTCACCTATAATGTGACCAACTCCCTCTTAAGATGTACTTTGCTTGTGCACTCTTTGATTCACTGCCTCCCAAAGTAGCTCAGACACGCTCTGAAACCATGTTGAATTTCCACGACCTTGGTGTCTAGGATAGAATCTCAAATCTATGACGCGACCAAAACAAAGAATCTCAACAAAGACATCTTAGCACAGCGAAACAATATAACACAGTAAATCAATCGCATGCACAATAAGAACAATAACAATAATATATGTAAGCCAACTTCATTATATTATCAACGCATAATACAATAGTCTAGGGCTCCCGTAGAAGGGATAATGGCCCTCAAATATCCACAAGTACAAGATTACAAGATACAATGACAATCTCGCTACTTTAGTGCACAATCATAGCCTCTATGTCATATATTGTCTTGCCGGTCCTTCGGTTCCGATTTGCTATCTAGCTACCCCTTAGTCCATCAAGAAACAATGCATAGGGACTCCAGGAGGGCTGCCACCTATCACCGCTGCAAGTCACTTCTGCTACAATTAACACGGGCTAACCCAATCTACTCTAGGCTAACCAATACTTGAGCATCAATTTGCCTTCTTAATAGCTTCCTTCATCCATCAAAGAGCTACACATTAGGCTCGATACTTTACCCAATCACGCAATAGTCCAAAGTCCTTGTTTGCTTCTCTAGGGCTACTTTGGACATCTACACGCTGCCCTCCAACTGTCCAAAGATGCCCAATGAAACTATTGAAACTTCATTGTAGAATCTGCCCATTGGTTAGGGCATCTAACCACCAAGTACGCCCATCCAGTTTGGTGCGAAAATTCCTTAAACTGGAATCCCTACTGCAGCAACTGATGATATTTCTCCAACTTGTTAGATTTACATGAACAAGTTATTTGTAGTTTCCCACGGAAAACATTGAAATACATACATTGCAGCCTACAACATTTAAAATAATATGCTGAAACAAGAAACAGAACAATAGAGAGATACAACACAAATGACACAGTTGTTTTTGGACAAACATCCCTGGAAAAACCCAATGCGGGAAAACCGATGCATCAGATTTGAGGGTTTTTATTATTAAACATAAGTTATTTCTGAATAAAACCTCTGGATGCCTTGCTGTCAATCCAGTACAGAGAATATCACTCGGCAGAAGAAATTAGTGAGATTACCTCACTCTACACTGCAAGACCCGTCTGATCCTGCAACTGAATCGATTTGCTCTCAGGAGTTGACTCCAGCCCTCATGGCTCAGAACGTTAGCCTCCTCAGCAAATTTCAGACCTCTGCATGGAAGGCTTCTATGTTGCTCTGCGTGGGTCCTGCGTGAGCCCTTCCTGGCTCTGCGTCACCCTCTCTACCAACTGCGCTGCCTCCTCTGTGTGTCTCTCTGCCTCTCTGCTGAGTATTCTTGGCTCCGGAGAAGATCCTCCAGCCAAAACTCTCTCTGCCCCTCTTTGCGTGATCACTATGAAATCACTGCGTTGCCTCTAGCTTCAACAATTTGATTTCATTGATCAACTCTCTGTGTTTGTTCCAAATGACCCTCATGCCTCCTTAAATAATCTTCTCGTTGACATTCAACGGCCCAGATTAGAGGCTAATCAATGGCCAAGATCATTTCCACTTGATCCTCATCTTCGTCTAGAAGTTACACCCGCAGTTAGATTAATACCCATTAATTATTTTAATTTTCTAAGTTTAGACTTAGGGACCCATTAAAAATAATTAATTATTTTAATAAAACTGTCTCTGGGTGGAATTTCCCAAAACGCTTTGTGGGTTCTTTGGAATACATGTGCCCAAGCCTCCCTGCAAAATTTTAGACTTAGAGCACATCCGATGCTACCAAAAATCAACACTCCCTCTTAGCGAGGAATGTGCTCTAGCAATGCCTCCCATTGAAGCCTCACCTTAACTTCATATCATCATCCTCTGCACTTCTGATGTCTGACGTGTTGTCCACCAACTACTATGTTGTTGCTGCAACTTTATTACTGTTGACACTGCCACTGTCAATGCTGCATCCGTACTACAACTCCCTTTGAATTTCTGCATCCGTGTTGCTGTTGGTAGTAACACTGCCAGCTACCCTTGTACTGCAAATTGTTGCTGCTACTGCATCAACAACGAAAAAACATCCCAAATTACTGAACAAGTGTTCATCATAGATGCATCTCGATGTTGAAGATCTGACTGCTACTATTCCTACGCTATCCCTCTGAAGCCACTGCGTTGTTGCTACTACTACACTGTGCCTCCTTGCACTTGTGGAACTCTGCACTATGTTGCTCAGAATTGGCGTTCTAGCCACTGCATTTGTCGCTCCAACAATCCTCTGCACCATCTGACACTTAGTCCATCTTGCTACTACTAATCTAGGCTCATGTAGTAAGGAATTGATCCGAGAGGTGGACTCCTCAAGGATCCTACCCATTTGTAGCTCTTTCGAACTATTGCTTCAAATCATCCCACCTCCCTCCTGGAGATATCTCGGCTGTCATGGGAAACTCCTCCTCGATCTTCGTGGGTGCAGCCTTCAGATCGTACTTTTAATCTTTGTCCTTCTTCCTGAGAGGACACTGTGTTGCATAGTGACCCATTTCACCACACCTGAAGCATTTGATCTTCGGGACGTCCTTCTTCCGTGTCCGATGCTCCTGATGCCCCTTGGATGCAAGGGCTGCATTCTCATCCTCCTCCTCCTCCTTGGGCTTTGACCCACTGCTGCTGCTTCCATCAAGCTTACACTTGACTAGATCTCTCCTCATCTCTTCCTGCTTGAGAGCTACCCACATATTATCGCAGTCTGGAAAAGCTGCCCTGCTTAGGATGCTTCAGACAAAGACTTCCCACCCTTCTGAGACTGTGTTTAGGGCCAGCCTCACCATCTAGGAACTTTGAGGTATAGACCCCACAGCCGCTAACTCATCTTGGGTCCCCTAAAACTTCGCGAGGAACGAATCTATGGGCTCCCCCTTCTGCATTTGCGCAGATCTCAATTTCTGCTCTAAGTATATCTTCCGTTGCTCGGAAGATCCTTGATACAATGTTGCCAAGGCATCACACATCTCCTTAACAGTCCCTCTTCTAGCGACGTGACAAACCACGTGATCCTTTACTCCATCAAGGATCATCCTCTTATCCTCTACCAGTTTTGCCTGTTACTTCTTCAACAAATCTGGATCTGCAAGCACAACCACCACGTTGTCGACATAGGTCTTGAGAGAATGCTCATCTAGAAGGAATGACAACCTTGCCTTCCAGATGACATAGTTGGATACTCCGTCCAACGTTCCTTGATCTCTCAGCCCACTGGTTGCCATCTCTGCCACGAAAATGTCGAACTACTCCTCTCTGTTTCTTACTGCTACTGCTCAGCCAATAAGAAAATGGACTTCTTGGCGAGAAGTCTACTAAGGAAAAAATTCTCTCACTGTGCTTCTCCTTTCTCTTCTGACGTTTTTCAACCCAACAATCTCCCTGCCAAAAAACATTGCGTCCCACCAGCCCTTCCTCATGCTGAGGCTCGGCGTTGCTCCCTCTGCCACGGCAAGATTTTGATCTGGAAGCCCTTCCTCTCTGTCGACTCACTAAGAGAGAGACTTTCCTCAAAAATTCAGCCCTCCTGGGTTGGACTGCGCAAACCCTCTGGGGATTCCAACTACTGCCTCCTGCAGCTTATTCGATCTCCTTCTCTGCTCAATGTTGGGTTCTCTGGCAGTGTTCTTCTTGCTTCACCTGCACTGCTCTGATACCATGTGAAAATTCCTTAAACCGGAATCCCTACTACAACAACTGATGATATTTCTCCTACTTGTTAGATTTACATGAACAAGTTATTTGCAGTTTCCTACGACAAACATTGAAATACATACACTACAACCTACACCATTTAAAATAATATGTCGAAACAAGAAACCGAACAATAGAGAGATACAAGACAAATGACACAATTGATTTTGGACAAACGTCCCAGGAAAAACCCAATGCGGGAAAACTGGTGCAACAAATTTGAGGGTTTTTATTATTAAGTAGAATTTATTTCTGAATACAACCTCTGGATGCCTTGTTGGCAATCCAGTACAGAGGATATCACTCAGCAGAAGAAATTAGTCAGATTACCTCACTCTAAACTGTAAGTCTCGGCTGATCAAGCAGCTGAATCAACGAGTTCCCTGGCTACTTTTGCACTGCCCCTGCTTGGGCCTGTGACAGCCTCTAAGGCACTGCGTCACCTCTGCTGGGAATCGGTTTGCTCTCAGGAGCTGATGCCAACCCTCCCAGCTTAGAATGTCAGCCTCCTCAACAAATTTCGGACCTTTGCATGGAAGGCTTCTACGTTGCTCTGCGTGGGTCCTGCGTGAGCCCTTCCTGGCTCTGCGTCACCCTCTCTGCCAACAGTGCTGCCTCCTTTGTGTGTCTCTATGCCTCTCTACTGAGTATACTTGGCTCTAGAGAAGATCCTTCTGCGAAAATTCTCTCTGCCCCTCTCTACGTGATCACTATGAAATCATTGCACTGCGTCTAGCTTCAGCGATTCAATCTGACTGATCAACTCTTTGTGTTTGTTCCAAATGACCCTCAAGCCTCTTTAAATAATCTTCCCGTTGACATTCAATGGCCTAGATTAGAAGCTAATCAATGGCCAAGATCATTTTTGCTTGATCCTTGTCTTCTTCTAGAAGTTACACCCACAGTTAGATTAATACCCATTAATTATTGGGACCCATTAAAAATAATTAATTATTTTAATAAAACTATCTCCGATTGGAATTTCCCAAAACAATTTCTGGGTTCTTTGGAATACATGTGCCCAAGCCTCCCTGCAAAGTTTGAGACTTAGAGCACATCCGATGCTACCAGAAATCAACATTTGGCTTCCACAAGTTACCCAAATCTGATCCAACCTGGTCAATACTTGACCCACCATAAGGAAAAAACAATGGTAAACATACCTCTGGTTTGGTGTTGTACTGCTTTAGTCACTGTGATTTGGTTAGAGCTTCCTATAGTACCACGTCAACCCCTCTTTTCCACCTCATAACTCCTTCTCCTACTGCGATCTTCCTCCACTAGTCTTCCCTGCCCACATGCTGTTGTTCTAGGCACAAACCAGCCCTCAATAAGCCCATGCTGCCACCTGTGCTTGGATTTAATGTTTGTGGCCTATTTTGATCCACATAATAGCCTCTTGACCCTCTGTCCCAGTCACAAACAAAGCCTGTGGCCTATTCACAGTTGCCTCCAAAGGATGTGGCTTCTTTACTAGAGGAAAACCACACCAAAAGATACCCAAACCATCCTCCAAAACAACCCTCTCCTCTCGGCCCTGCTATAGGATAGTCCTGCCCTCAAAACAATCATGAAAAGGCTTCAAACCAATC
The DNA here is from genome assembly GCA_000404065.3 of Pinus taeda. Classification (NCBI taxonomy): domain Eukaryota; kingdom Viridiplantae; phylum Streptophyta; class Pinopsida; order Pinales; family Pinaceae; genus Pinus; species Pinus taeda. The sequence goes on from APFE030196759.1 coordinate 83,847, forward strand.
CTTTTCCTCCTTCGCTCAGTGCCTCCTAGCCTGCAGCCAATCTAAGGATAGCCTTCTCCAAGTGCGAGTTGCTTCCTTGCCTCAACGTTGCCTTATGTTGCATAAGATGGACATCTAAAGTGAATCTCATCACCTCTTATTTATACTAAACAAGAGGGCTCCAACAAATTCACAAAGAGACATGTCTTTTGGACATTTCTACCTCAAGCCTACATGACTTGTATGCCCAAAAATCTATGTTGCACGAAACTTCTAGGAACTCGGTGTTTCGGGCTGTACTCGTACCTGAAACTCCGAAACTTGGTCGAAACTTGACCGAAACTTGACCATCATGTAATCATATATGATAATCAATATAGACTTGTTTTTCCTTCTAAAATATCATCTATGGGTCTTATTCCCTTTTTTCTTGCAAGATAATGTGTTATTCACTTATTTATTTATATATATATATTTTATATATACATATTTGGCGTTTTGGATAACGTTTCGGCCAATGTTTCCAGTTTTGGGAGGTGACGTTTCTAAACGTACCCGTTTCAGAAACTCCGAAACGTTTCGGCGTTTCATGCGACTTAGCCAAAAATCAATCATTACCTTCAAAAATTCATAACTCATCGTAGACAACTCAAAATTCAATGATTTTCGATGGATTCTCCTCCACGTCCTTTATTATCTCCATCCATCACATGTCCTAATGCTCCATGGTTTTGGCCCAAACATCAATGGGTGCAAAACCCCAACCTTGGGTTCCAAGCCCACAAGTGACTTTTGTGGTGCTCCAACCTCCAAACCCTAGGGCTTGGAGTACCTACCAAGCTATCGAAAATGAACACCAGATGTTGGTCTTCAAGATGATGATTCTTCATGCATTTTAGATCAAAATTCTGAACCTAATGAGTAGGTCATAGAAGATTCAAATTCCCCACCACCTTCCGCACATAAGTGGCACCTCATGTGTGATCTCTTAAATGATCTTGCCACGAGATCTCAAGTAGAAAATCTTTGCGTGTACTTACAGCTACGGAACCATGCATGCCCATGAACTGCTTCGTGGTATTAGCTTCTAATCCTCAATCTTAGGAGGAAGCTGAAGGAAACTCCAACTAGGAAGCAACAATGAATGAGGAATACAATTTGCTCATTTCATGCCACACATGGGATTTGGTTCCACTTACAACAGGTTGAAAGCTTGTCCTATTAAATGGATCTACAAAACCAAAGGAGCAGCAAATGGAATGATCAACAAGTCTAAATCCAGGCTGGTAGCCAAAGGTTTTCGCATGTACATGGGATTGATTATAATGATACATTTGCACCGGTGGAAAAAATAGACTCCATTAGGATGGCTCTTGCAATTGCAGCAACAAAGAAGTGGGAGGTTCACCACATGGATGTGAGGAACACATTTCTTCTTGGTGATCTTAATGAAGAGATTTATATGGAGAAACAGAAAGGATATGTTCGACACTCATCATTAGTGTGCAGACTGAAGCAATCTTTGTATGGCCTCAAACAGGCACCCCGTGCATGGCACGCGAAGATGGACTCCTACCTTCTCTCTCAGGGTTTCCAACGCTGTAATTTTGATCCAAATGTTTATATGTTGAGGCAATTTGATTCATTATTGTTGATAGTATTATATGTAGAAAACTTTCTTATTATAGGTAGTTCACCCTCAACAATTGCTGCTGTCAAGTCTGCTTTACATGACAAGTTCTCCATGACTGACACGGGGCTTCTCATCTACTTTCTTGGTCTTGAGATTAGTCAGTCTAATTCAGGAATCATATTGGCTTAGTCAAAGTATGCATGGGATCTACCTGCTAGATTCAAGATGACTGACTGCAAGCCAACAATCATACCTTTCTTACCTGAAATTAAGCTAGAAAATGGAAGTACAACACTATTGGTAAATTGTACACTTTATAGGAAGTTGGTGGGTAGTCTTTTGTACTTCACTCACTCATGACTAGACATCTCCTATGCCATTAGAGTAGTATCCAGGTACATGCAGGAGCCGCATGAGCTCCATTGGAAAGCAACCAAGAGGATTCTTCGATATGTTAAGGGGACCACAAATTATGGTATCCAATATGCAACAAGATACTCGTTAGATATAACTGGGTATGCAAATTCAGATTGTGTAGGCAGTGGCACAGATCGCAAGTCCACTTCAAGCTATGTTTTAAGCCTTGGATTAGGGCCTATCTGTCAGTCGAGTAAAAAGCAATCAGCAATTGCTTTATGTTCAACAGAGGCAGGGTACAGGGGTGCAATGAATGCAACCACATAGGTTGTCTGGATGCAACACTTTCTGACAGAGTTTGGCAGACAGTTCCATCGCCCAATGGTCATCTGGTGTGACAACCAAAGTTTTTTAAAATTTCGCAAAGATACAGTCCAGTGACGGCGTACTAAACACACTGAAGGTCACATGCACTTCCTTTGAAGCTTGATCCATGATGGTGTCATTGATTTGCATTATTGTTCCTCCACCTAACAAATATCAGATATCTTTGCCAAGCCCTTCATAGAACAATGATTTGTAGCATTGAGAGATCTTGGTGTGAAGGCTACAATAATTGCCTAGCATTTGTCTCAGTAGCATTTGAGGGGGGGTTTTGTTCTCACTAGGTTTTCCCTCTTTCCTATTATTTTTTTCTTATTAGGTGCATTGTATGTTGGGTACCTAACATGGCTACATATTGTTGGGACCCACTTTATTTTCACCTTAGTTAAGCTTCAGGGGGTACTGGTGTATAACATCTCTATGTATTTTCTCTATTTAGTCACCCCTAGTTGTACTTCAGTCAGACTAGTTGAGTGGAGTCATGCATGCATGAGTTTTACTTCTCTTCACTATGAATGGAGTCATGCATGGCCATGGAATAGTTGACTGATGATTGCATGTTGATTCAGGTGTCAGTTGACTTCAGTAGAATTCCACTTATGCATGTTGAGATATTGAGAGAAATTGAATTCTAATCTCTTTTACAATCTTTAGTGATTAGCTTGTGATTGTTACTTTTGTTTCCACCTAAATTTTCTGCAGTTGTAACACAATTTCACATAAAGGGGACAGGTAGGCGCTTCCTGCAACATTGGTTCCTTTTATTTGTTGTGAAGTCTGATGTCAATAAAATTCTCAAAATGTAAGAGGCTATCCAAATTAAAAATATATAAAACTTTTAAAGCGATACATTGTTATGTACCGATACATTTGATTCACAAATTCGTCCATTCTATGTTTGACATTCTTCTACATGTTGTTGAATCAATTGGTGATGCAGGATGCTACAGGGGAATGCTCTCGAGGGTCCAATTCCTTCAAGCTTTTCCAACTTAACGTCTTTGAGAACCCTGTATGTATTTGTTTCCATTTCCGATGGCATTTATGCTATTTCTTTTTTAACTTGAAATGGAATTGTAACTGTGAAGTAAATTCTATCATAAATTGATTTTAGACTACTCTGTTTGTTGGCATACTTATGGTATTCATGCTTACAGGAGAATAGGTGAAATAACTGCGGGCATCTCTTCATTATCATTCTTAAAGAACTTAAAGAATTTGACTCAACTGTAAGTGAAATAACTTTTTTGAGTTTATAGATCTGAACTTAATGCAAATGATTTGACTTTGCTATTTGCCTTGCGCATAATAAGATTTATGACATTATGTTTTAGTGCAGAGTGCTAAGAAACAACAAGATTTCTGGTGAAATTCCTTCATTCATCGGAGAAATTAGTGGGTTTCAATACTTGTAAGTCGTTGTTTATTGTTTTATAGATTCTAAGATTATGGGATGTCTTGGATCATTATGATTATGACAACTCTTAAAGTATAATTTTTCCTCTTAATTGAAGTAGTTAAACAGTTTTTTTTCTTTTTTCTAAATGATATTTTGAGACATTTTTATAAAATTCTAAAAGTGATTAATATTAGACCATTAAAAAATATTCTTGATTTATTGTAAAATTTATTCGATGATGAGAAAGGCATGCAATACTCCGTGTGTTTCCAATTGGTTTCAGTCCTTCCTCTGCTTGTCTATTCACAAGCTGTCCAAGCAGGTTTAAGACTCTCTGAAGAGCAAGATCCAAAGGTTTGAAGGTCAGATTGAGATTGAGGTTGAGATTGCAGTTTTGAGAGAGCCGTGTGCATATTAACTTTTGGTATTTTAAACTAATATTGTTTATTCCCTGAAGCATAAAGGGCATCGTTATATTTATTTTATAAAGATTCTAGTTAGGGTAAAATTTCTTTTACAAAAAATTTTTTTTTAGGTAACAAGGCGTTTTATATAGCTTTATATGGTGATTGGTATTTGGTGAAAAAGAATTTTGCTTATTGGTAAAATGGGTTTTGGTTTTATTTATACATTATTTTATTTTTTTTTGAGTTGAAAAGAAAGGAATGGTGTGATTCCAGGGATATTAAAGAGAGAAGGGGATTTTTTCTTTGGCATTATAAGATTTTTTAATGGCTTATATAAATAATCTTGGGAATACATGGGACAGATTGTTATTGGCAAGAACTATGAGTTTTGGTCTATGAGAGTGACAAACTTCTTGCAAGTACAAAACTGTTGAGAAGCAATGGATAATTACTTCGTAGAGCCAAATCAAACAACTATGCTGACCATGTCTAATGCTCAAACAAATCGACATGCAAAAATGAGGAAAAAAGAGAACAAGGCCAAGTTTTGGATGTAGAATTCAATAGATGACTCAATTTTTCCTAAGATAATGTGAGCATTAGTGCAAAGCAAGATTGAGATATCTTGGCATTAGCATATCATGGTAATGACAAGGGAATACTGTGAAGCTTCAAACCCTAAAGAGAGCTTGAAACATCAAATATGAAGGAGACAGAACATTGATCAGTTCATGATTAGAGAGATGGGAGCTGTCAATAAGCCAAGGACTCATGGAGAGATGATTGAAGATCAGAAAATTGTGGAAAAAGTTCTCAAGCGCCAACGTAAGAAGTTTGAGATGGTTTTCATTGTCATAAAGGAGTCCAAAGATCTTTCCAAATTGAAAGTAGAAGAATCTATTGTTAGTTTCTGTAGCATTGGATGTGTTCTAGCCACGAAATTTGGTGGAAAGGTTAGAATACATGAGATCTCCAAAACCTAGAAATCGTTTATGGAAATTCCACCTAGATATGACTTAATTATATTATTAACCTATTTTTTTAATGTTCCCTAAGTCTAAACTTAGGAAAACTAGTTAATTAATCATAATATATTAAGTCAAGGTGAGAATTATTTGGAAACTCACACGGATCGATCCATAAATGATCTAAGTCATCTATTAAGATTTAATCTTGGCCGTTGGAGTCCCAACATGAAGATATAAGAAAGGATCGAGGTGGTGATGGAGAATACACTTTAGCAGTTCAATTTCCTTGGCAGATCGATTTCCAGAGAGCAACAATAGTTGCTAGAGAGCCAGAGATCGAAGCAGAGAGAGTGAGGGGCAGACCCGGCTGGAGGAAGTTTTCTAGATCCAATCAGTGCATTTGCAGAGAGGCCAAATTTCTTTAGGAAGCTGCGCAGAGCCTCTAGAAGGCAATTTGATTTGTTGGGAAGGAAGACGTTTTCAATTCCAGATCCCAGACAGAGGTTCTAGAGTGCTGGCGAGGCGTTTTCCTAGCCAGCAGCAGGCAAAACGACTTGATTAACAGTCAGTTCAGGTAGCACGCAGAGTAGGCAGCTTCAGCTTGACATAGGGCCTGCACAAACCCAATTGGACGACTTGCTTTCAGAGGCAGTCGAGTGTCGCAATAGCCCAGAGTGAGGGTAAATTTCCCTCAAGTGTTTTTGCCATTATTTTCTCTGCGAGATAGCTAGATTTCGGCATCCAAATTTTTGTACTCAAAATTTCTCACTGTTGCATAATAATAAAACCCTCAACTACTGCACTGGTTTTCCCACGTTGGGTTTTTCCGGGGACAATTGTCCAAAAATAACTGTGTAAATTTTGTGTGTGCTAGATTTTCTCAAATTCCAATGCTATTTTTCTTCCGCTGTATTTATTTGTGAAAATAACAGTGTGAATTATTTGGTATTTGTTGTAGCAAACTACAAATAAATTAACAATTAGGAAAATAATTTCCAGTTGTTGTGATAGATGAAATTTTCACATGGTATCAAAGTGCGAGTGATCAACTAGGAAGCTCAGAAGTGGAGGAGATAATTTCACTACTCAGAGGGAGCAGCTGGCCGAAATTCCTAAAGGTGGTGCAGTTCATTGACAGGCAGGCCGAATTGCTCCGGTAGAAAATTCGATCTTCAGTTGCAGGGTTGCAGAAAAGTCAAGTTGCTCAGGATAGTGATTCCAATAGTCAGAGGGAGAAGCAACAAATGAGATTTTAGCTTAGCAGATTCCTTGGTTGGATGTAGAGACTTTGCAGTAGTGTGCAAAAGCGAAATCTGCGTTGGGGGGAAGAGAAAAGCACACATAGCAGAGGCAAAATTTTTCTCAAAGGGTTTCTAGCCAAGAAATCTGGTTTTTCAACAGCAGATTGGCAGTGGCTGAGTGTAGATTCTCTCACTCCATAAGGGAGTATGGATAACAGAGCAACAATCGAGCAGAGGAAGAGGGAGTTTCCAGATTAGATTCAAAGATGGCCACAACTGGGCTCAGAGATCAGGATAGGTTAAAGGGAGTCTCCAACTATGTCATCTAGAAGGCTAGGATGTCCTTCCTTCTAGATGAATATTGCCTAAAAGCCTACATGGACAATGTGGTAGCAGTGCCCCAGGATGCAGATCAGTTGAAGGAGTACATGAAGGAAATGGCGTAGGTGAAGAAGATGATTTTGGATGGAGTCCGAGATAATATAGTATCACATATTTCTGACAAGAATATTTCTAGGGAAATGTGGGCAGCTCTCTCTATGATATATCAAAGTTCTTCCAAGCAGCGGAAGATGTTTCTCCAAGAGAAACTGAGAATCATCAGGATACAAGTCCTGGGTCATCTTCCAAGTGCATCATACAACTATGGGGCCGGTTGGGCATGATGAACCAGATGCATCTTCCTCGTCCAATAGGTGAATCTCGAGCAATCTTTGACCATCTTTGGGGATCCATGGAGTGTTTTCTACTGTTATGGAGGCCCATGGCTCTATACACACACCCTACATGTGCCAATGTAGCCCTCTGGAGAGTTAGGACCCTGTACAGGGAGACCAAACTCAAAATGAAAACCATCTGCAATCCTTCATAAGATCCAATGTCTCCCCTAGCCTTCCAACACAACAAGTCATTAAAGTAATCAGGTAAAAGAGCTTACAAACCATGGACAACAAGTGGACACTTCATAATAGCAAGCCCTTCCATAGTGGGCTTTGGCATGTGCGAATGTCTCGAAGCTCCAAAGGGGGTTAACCAAGTACTTATTAGGTGATTTCTACCTTTAAAGGGGATAGTATGTCCAAGGTACACCCTTCAAATGGTGATGGCATGTGACAAAGAGGTGAATGGAATAGGGAATAAAGAGAGGCAATCTTGGGCTACATATCGGGTATAAGGGTAGCTAGAAAAAGGGAAGCCCACACCTGGATATATAATGTATAGGAGAGAGAAATAGTGGTACATGAGGTGCCCCAACCTTGATTTTTCCAACCTTCTTTATATGCCTTTTTCCTTTTATGATTTTTCTTTTATTAACTGCTCAGGGCTCAAAGGATAAAAGCACGATGTATAAGATATAGTAGTGAGTACCCCCTTTAAGGTAGGGTGGTTCATTGCCCACCAAGGATTGGGACAATCATGGGTTTATGAAAGATAAAGGAAGCTCATCTAGGGCCTATGCAATCAGTGTGATGGCCATGGATATGGGGTAGAGTTCATGTATTGGCTTTTGCCCGTGATAAATATATTTGTCCCGGCTGTCTTTTGCATCTTGCGGTACATTTTCCAGTTGAATGTGGCCATTTATGCTTCTACTTTTTCTTTTCAGCTGCTTCAACCTTCGGGGCATCATTCCAAGCCTGACCCAAGGTGGGGGCAAGGTAAAGGGGAGGTTAACCCTGTGTGGACCTAGTGAGGAAATGTGAACCCATGTGGGAAATATGATGGATGGGGTTATAATAAATGGAAGGGGAGTGATATATGTGGATGAGGGAGCGGGACCATGCAACCAAAATCGAGGTTTTTCATGTAATACCACCCTAAAACCAAATGGTCAGTAGAGGAGATCCCATGGGACTAAGATCTAATGGTACCATCCAAAACAGGTCTAGGGGACAAAAGGAAAAACCTAGCCCACTCTTAACGCCGAATCTCGCCATTAGTTCATGCCCAGAAGTGTCCATGATAAGTAGAGCTCGATATTCAATTACCAAATGACAACATACCTTTAGGTTCGGGAGGCCCACCTTTAAACATACGGTCAACACAGATGGCTGAGGGACCACATGGCTGGATTAGGTGGTGGAGAAATGACACAACAAGCTATTTGGTGGCTGTTGGCTGATGGCTAAGGACCATCTTGGAGAATTTTTTTCTCCTAGGGATATCACCCACGAAGTGGTGGGTAACAAGTCCTCCATGTGAAATCTCTTGAAAACGTCTATTGCATACTTGCCCCGCCATAAAAAGATATGCGCATCCTCTTGCCAAATCTCTAATCCCAAGAAGTAATGCATCAGTCCAAGATCTTTCATCTCAAACTCTAGAGCAAGATATCACTTGCAGTACTCTATGATTCTCTCTATACCTTTAATAAATAAGTCATCCACATACAATACTAGAATGAGAGGATCCTCACCAACAACAATGTAATAAAGGTTTGGATCTACATCACTCTTCTTGAAACCCACCTGTTGCAAGTAATAATCTATCGAATAATACCAAGCTTTTGGATTTTGCTTCAGTCCATAAAGTGCCTTCTTCAATCTGTGAACATGGGACTCCCTTCCATGCACCTCAAAGCCTTGTGGATGCTCAATGTAAACCTCCTCTCGAATAATCCCATTTAGAAATGAAATCTTCACATCCATTTGAAGGGTCTTACATTCCTTCTCTATTGCCATAGACCACTGACCTAGTAGAAGTATACCGAGCAACTGGAGCGAAGGTCTGCTCATAATAGACTCCCTCTACTTATGAGAACACTCAAGCCACAAACTGAGCTTTGTACTTCCCAATGTTGCCATCCGCAACATACTTGATCTTATAGAGCCACGTGGAAGTCACCACTAACTTCCCCTTAGGCGTCGACACAATCTCCCAAACATGATTCTTCATGTGGAAGCATACTCTTCCACCATGACATCTCTCTAGACCTGTTGGCTTGTTACCTCATCATAGTTAGAAGGCTTAGACTCAACAATGCTACTCACCATGGTCAAATAGCTACAAAACCGCTTTGGTGGTATATTCTCTGTAACAACCATCTTGGGATTTCCCACTGACTACTTGGTGGGTATATCCTCCTCTGAAGACTTTGTCCTTGAAGATGATGCACTTGTAGTTGATGGTGAACCTGTACCCTGGGAACCTATGCGTTGTGATCCTGTAACCAAAGATCTTGTCACTCTTGAAACATGTGATCCTCTACACCCCTATGATCTTGTACCCTATGGTCTAGTGCCATGTGGTGAACTCCCCTACTAAGGAGTTTGCTGCTCTACCTGATTCAACTCCCTTGGCCTCCTCGAGGCTCTTTCCTCCTAAAATCTCACATCTTGGCTCACAACAGCCTTCCTTAAGGTAGAAATATAAATGCGGTAAGCCTCTAAGGTCTTGGTGTACCCCAGAAAAATACCTTTCTCAATAATGGGTTCTAGCTTTGTCCTCTTCTCCTTAAGGAAATGGGAATAATTTAGGCACCCAAAAATCCTTAAATGCCCAACCTCATGCTTCAAGTCCCAGAAAGAGCCTCCTTGGGAGTCTTGCTTCCCAAAACTCTATGTGGACTCCTATTCTGCAAGTACATTACAGTGTTACAAGCCTTAGCCCAAATAAATAAAGGTAGTCCCCGATCATGAAACATGGCTCTCACTGCCCCAACTACAACCTTGTTCTTCCTTTCCGCAACCCCATTTTGTATTGGCTTGTAAGGAACTGTCAATTCTTTCTTGATGCCTATTCTCGCACATAAGTCCTTATTAAACTCATTTGAGGTATACTCGCCCCCATTATCGAAACTCAACAACTGGATCTTCTTACCTCTTTGGTTCTCCATAAGAGCTTTGAACTCTTGGAACCTCTTAAAGACCTCACTCTTGGTCTTCATGAAGAAAATCCATGTCTTCTTGGAGAAGTCATCAATGACAGTGAGATAATAGTCATATCCACTAAACGATATAGAAGACATAGGACCACAAACATCATAATGAATCAAATCAAGGATCCCTACTACCCAATTGTCTTTGCTTGGTAAAGCAGTCTTGGTGTACTTTCCCAATGCACACCCCATTTGCACACATCGTGGTGCTTAGTATTGAAATATTGTAACCCTATAACAATATCCCTCATTATTCTTAGAGCGCCATGATTCAAGTGGGCGATCCTCTTGTGACCTAACTCACACAAGTCACTTGTGGTGGTGGTCGAAACCAATGCTCTAGTTGGCTGAAACATCAACCTCTATAACTTCCCATGACAAACTCCAATCACTTTTGCCAAAGTGATACTGAATCCCTTGGGATACATGAGAGCCTTCCCATCACAGAACACCACCTCATACCCCTTGTCCTCAATAGTGGAAACTAATATCAAGTTCTTTTTCAGCCCCAGAACATGTAAGACCTTCGTCACTCTCATGGAAGGTTGTGACACCCTTTAAAAGGATACGGTCCCAATACCAAGTGCTCCGACTATGGAGTCATCAAAAAGCACCACATCAAGATCTATAGCCCTCTCAGTAAGATCTATAAGGTGCTCCCTGGCACCTGTCATATGGTGTGAAGCTCCACTGTCAATGTACCATAAACTGGACGATGTCTTGCTAGTGGAAAGACTAACCACCAAGGAAAATTCCTTCTCGAACTTTGTGGAAAACTCATCCACCTTAGTTGAAGTTGCAACATTCTTCTTCTTCTTGTTAGGAAATATAACTACATAATGTCCCATCTTCTGACAGGAAAGGCATCTCACTTTGCTCATGTCCTTCTCGTGGCACCCTTCTTAGACTTCCTTTTTCCCTTTTCCGTAAGAGCAACATTCTCCTCATCAGCCCCATCATGCTACCTACCACTCTTGGAATTTTGTCTTATCTCCTCTTCATTGAAATCGTCCCATTTTCTCCCCCAATTTGGAAAATTTTCATGAGCTGCAATCCCATCAATAAAGACATCCCTCTTGGAAAAGCCACTCAAGGATGATCTAACCAACTACTCTTCTAGAATGACCTCTCCCACTGCTGTCAACTCATCTCTCGCTTGAGTAGTTTTAGTGAGGTATGATGAAACTATGTCGGTCTTGGTCATTTTTGTTTGCCTCAATTTTTCCCGCAATACCATTTTCTTGTTCTCTTTAGTACTTTGGTAAAGGTTCGTTGAGGACTCACACATCTCAAAAAGAAAAAGTATTCCCTGAAACATGAGGAATGAGGTGATGTTTAATGGCATCTAGGAGAAGTCTATTTTCCTTAACATTCTTCTTGCTGAATTATGCCAACGGTATTGGATCATTGGGAGGTGTCACTACTTCTCAACAATGTCCCACAACTCAATTCTTGAAGCACCAATACAAAGTGACCTAACCCTAAGATCCAATGGCTGAGATTTGATCTTAGCCATTGAGATCAAGGGTGGGGATTTATTCTCTCATTGACTCGCTTAAGTCACTTTATCCCCTAAGTCACCCTTTCATTATTATTCAAAAAGTCACTTTATGACTTTATATCTCATAAAGTCACATTAACTTTATATCTCATAAAGTTATGTCAAGGTGGTCCTGTTGGACACTTTTTCCTAGGCTAGACACCAAGCCTTAAGAACCCTTCTCCTCAGTACACTTTCTTAATACACATAGACCTATGTGTACCCATGCAAACTTAGTCTATTGGAGGAAGTTTTTATTTTCTAACATTTATTGATGATTTTGGCATAGAAGTTTGGGTAGATATCCTAACAAATAAAGTTGATACTTTCATGAAGTTCAAAGAATTTATGGTTGCAATGGAAAAGAAAAGTGGAAAATATGTAAAAGTGCTAAGATTAGATAGAAGAGGAGAGTGTGACTCAAGGAAGTTCGCAAACTTTTGCAGATAACATGGAATTAAAAGATAGTTCACCATTAGATATATTCCACAATAGAATGGAGTTGTTGAACAAAAGAATCAGACCATTATGAACATGGTAAGGGGTATGCTTGAAGATAGAAATTTGTCTAATGATTTTTGGGTTCAAGGTGTTGTTTGCTCAGTCTACATATTGAATAGATCTCCAACAAACAACGTGAAAGGTAAAGTGCCTCAAGAAGAAAGGAGTGGCACAAAGTCAAGTGTCTCTAATTTTAGAGTTTTTGGTTGTATTCCTTATACACATGTCCTAGAAGACTTAGGAGGAAACTTGACAAGAGGAGTAAAATATTCATTTTTATTGGATATAGTGAACATTCCAAAGCCTATAGATTATATAATCCAATCTAAGAATTTTTTGGTGAGTAGAGATGTGAAATTATTAGAGAAAAATATTGGAATGATCAAGACAATGAAGAATTGGAGAGAAATCCATCTCTCCCAACAGATAAATCGATGGAAATTTCATGACAACATGTTCCTCCAACAAGATTGTTAAGATTACAAGTGCAAAGACAAGAACATAGTCCTTATATCACAGAGTCAACAAATTCGGTAAGAAATGACAAAAATAGTCCTTCTTCTAGTAGTGAGTTAGAAGATTATGTGAGAAAATAGAGAACAAGGAGCTTAAGAGAAATATATGAGCAGTACGATGACATGGATCAACAAGCTAATATTGTCTTATTATCCTATAATCCTACTTATTTTAAAGAGGCAGTGAAAGAAGAGCATTAAGTACAGGAAATTAATGAAAAGATTGAAACTATTGAAAGGAATGAGACATGGGATCTTGTTGATCTCCCAATAGCTAAAGCCAACATTGGTGTTAAGTTGGTATACAAGATAAAACTAGATGAGAAAGGCAAAGTAAAGAAATATAAGGCAGGGCTAGTTGCCAAAGAATTTGCTCAACAACAAGGTATTGACTATGGTGAAACCTTTCCTATGGTAGCAAGGTTGGATACCATTAGAGCCATGTTAGCCATTGCAACCCAGAACAAATGGCCAGTTTCTTAGATGGATTTGAAGTCAACTTTCTTGAACAGAAAACTAAAAGAGGATGTGTATGTTGATAAACCTCCTTGATTTGAAATAAAAGGCCAAGAATACATACTACAAAGTGTACAAGTTAAAGAAAACCTTGTATGGCTTGAAGCAATCTCCAAGAGCTTGGTAAAGTCGGATTGACTCATATTTACTCAACAATGGATTTATTAGGAGCAGTAATGAGCCTACTCTCTATACTAAATCAGATCAAGAAAATCCTTGTAGTTGGTATTTATGTTGATGACATGACATATATATATATATATAGGGAATTTGGTGTTAGATGATTTCAAAACCGCCATGAAAAGAGAATTTGAGATGAAAATCCTTGGTCTCATGAAGTACATTTTGGGAATTGTAGTCAATTAATTTTCTCAAAGGATTTTCATGTCAATAAAAGTATGCTATAGATATTTTAAAGAGATTCAGAATGGAAAATGCAAACCAATAGAGAAATATATTGCAATAGGAACAAAATAAAGCAAGCAAGATGATAGATCGGTAGTTGAGTCAACATTGTATAAGAGGCTTGTAGATAGCCTTGTGTATCTTTCTGCAACTAGACCTAATGTTATGTATGAAATTAGTTACATTTCCATATTTATGGAGTCTCCCAAGGAATCGCTGAAAAGTTGGAAAAAGGATTTTGAGGTATAAAGCGGCTATCTCTATCACTGACTATGGTCCTGGGGAGACCAAGCAATCTGAACACCTCTCAGAAAAACAACTTGGTCACCTGTGAAGCTGAATATCGTGCTGGAATGGCGAAGAAATGGGCAAATTGTGTCGGCATATTAACCACCACATAAGTGCAATCTTTCCCCTGAACGACCAACAATCTCGTGATGGAGTCCATAGAGATGCTTTCCCATTTCCTCTCAAGAATAGGGAGGGGTTGTAATAGACCAACTGGACTTGTCTGCTCACCCCTGTTCTGCTGGCAAGTGTCACATTCCTAAATATGTCTCAAAACATCCTCCTTGCGGCCCCTCCAAGTGAAATGGTCTTTGATGACTCTATATGTCTTGAGGAACCCTAATGTTCCGCTAGTGGTCAGTCATGTGCCGCCTGCATGATATCTTCTCTTGCAACTGGGAGCCTAGTACTAAATAAATTCGATCCTTGTAGTAATTCACATTGTTCATTGCCCTGTACCCGTCATCGCCTGTTGTGCCATCCAAGATCACATGCATGTCAGTCCTTGGAGTACTCAACTAGTATCTATGCCCTCCAGTCTTGAGCAAATGCTCATGTGCAAAAGGGCAGCGGGCCTCCTAGATAGTGCATCTGCAGCCACACTTTGTTTTCCCTTGACATACTCATGCTGATCCACTTCTGCTGTCGCTCACTTAGCTCCTTTTGCTCCAAGAAAAATCTGACACTGTTGTGGTCAATCTTCACCTTAAACCAGTTTCCCACCAGATACTGACAGAAATTAGCTAGCGCATGCATAATGGCTAACATATCCTTGTCGTATATAGAATACAATCTCTCATGTGCCTATAAATTCCTTCTCTCAAATGCAATTAGGTGTCCCCCTTGCATCAAAACTTCTCCTAGACCCTCTGCACTATAGCTACCTCTCCCAAGGAGTGGGAGTTCTTCTCTTGCACCCAATTTGCTTAAAAATTGGGACGAATTCCCCAGCAATTACCTCCAGAACAACTCTGCAATGATAAATATGAGCTCCCCCTAGAGTTTCACTCGAAGTCCACTGAAGGAGGAGGTGAGATTCCTGCCACGAAAAATCTTGTGCTAAGCAACACGAGTTGACTTGGCTGAGCAACACAAGCAAACTAGAGTTCAATCAGCAAATGGAAAAAAGTTCCAAAATGGAGCTCCTCTCCTCTTTTCATCTTTGCTGCCTTGTCTCTCCTTGTGGGCCCTCTCATTCGACCTCCTTCCTTCTCTTCCCTCCAATTCGATTTTCTCCTCAAGGGAGTTCGAATTGCCTTTTGAAGTAGCCTCCACAATCCACTACTCATCTAATTTTCTCATTTCCCTAATGTTTATGGAGCCCCTTTCTCACAAAAATATAATTAGTGTCTCTTCACCCACTTTCCCTAAGTTTTGTACACAAAATTTGCCCAACACCCAAAATTGCAAAATTGTGATATTGTCTTGGAAAAATTTAATTGGAGGGAACATTACACTCTACTATTAAGAAGTTCACAAGGGGGAAGCTGCTGTAGATGGGGTTAGTAACCCTAAACGAGATCATCATGGGTGACATTTTGTTATTCACTGTTAGTTTATCTCATGGTATGTTAATGTCAAGATATTAGTTGGAGAAGGTGTATGGTCTATGTTATTGGACACTCCAAATTCAAAGCAAAGGTCTAAGATTGTCAAGTTTATGGTAAGAGATCATCAAGAATGTGACATCCCAATTTTTTTCCTTCGAAAATTTGTTTAGAACTATGCGTGGATATTTCTCTATTACACTGATCACCATGAGGTAAAAATACCATGCCATTGTAAACAATTTTAGTTTTGCAATTAATATAATGATGATAACCAACACTGGTAGACATGAACATGAATGCCTGTATGGGCTATGATACTACAAGTTGGGAAAGGTAAGGGGTGTAAAGGATTTTTTTTCCTTTCGTCTATCTTACCTCATCATCCTCACCTCATTTAAGCTTTGGGTAGTGGAGAAAGCCATTTTCCTAGAGTTAAATCATTATTCCTATACTTTAGCAAAGTGTCTCCCCTACATTTTTGGAACAAGAAGAAGTGTTGGGGAGGGCTTCTTATTAGGAGGAACACATGGGAAAGTCGAATGAGAGGAGAGAGATTGAAATAAGCAAGGAAAAGAGAATTTAGAGTGACCATAGTAGCAACGAAAAGAGTATCGTGATGCTATAGATCAGTCGAGCCATGAAATTAAGCCTTATTTCTTGTTGAAAGAGCCATGGAACTAGGAAATTTGCAAGGAAGTTCGTAACATCAATTGGACCTTTCTATGCCCTCATTAAAGAGTACTAGGGGGAGAGACTTTTGAGGGACTGAGAAGCAGAGAAGTCCTATCATGTTGTGAGTGGCAGGTAATGTGGGTGCTTGTGGTTGTTTTATGTTTTGTAAAACTTGGCAGTGGAAGTTATCCAGGTTCAATTTCTTGTAGACTAAACTCAGAACCATTGTTCATACTTCACCCTAGTAATATCATAATCTGACTAAGGCTGGAATTTTACAACAAACTACCGATGATTTGGGTGGAAATTGCTCAATCTCTTGGTTTTATTGATCATCTTCATTGCATTCATATAAGTTTCTATTTCTATCTCTGCTAATTCCTCACATTATTTTGGTTACATATTCTAAATATGTTATGGGTAAACAAATGGACATTTGTTGTGTATTTTAAATTAGTGAACCTATAAAATTGAATGTATTTTGTTAGAAGTAATGCATATTTTATAAGTTTGCATTTTCCTCTCTATATCCTATGTGGAATGAAAGAAATAGAATAAAGATTTTACTATATTGTTGCAGATTTCTACATCTTGCTGATATGATATTTCATTTAAAAACTAGGCATTTTCATGCTCGATAGTTTTCACAATCTCAGAGATCCATCTTTCTTTCTTGTGATTTGATGATAATACTATTTGAAGGTATACTTCGTCCTCATTCTATTAAACTGTGAAATGTATACTTTGATTGTTTTAACTTTTGACCTCTGGAAGGTTTTTCCCACAGATGATGTATTGAGTTTTGACAAACCCAAAATGATGTCTGGGTTTTAATGGTGATGTTTATTTAGGCCAAAGATGGTTCCAATTCTAGTAAAACACAATCTGCTATTATTACTATGTAATACTTTGATTGATTCTTGTGTATATGGCTTCATGTGTATTTTTTGATCTAGAGCCTTTCTATTATAAAATACTATCAAATTCGATTAAAATTGAACTAATGCAGTGCCCCAAAACCCCGGGTGTATGATTTAATTGTGGACATAACCAAAACCAATTGTTGTAGCGTGAAGGGTTGAAGAAAAACTATTAGTGGAAGTTAGATGATTTGGATATCTGAACAACTTGATGTCTGGGCATTCCAGTGTTTCTTAAGTGTAAAACATTGTGGAAATTTATGGATGTACTGGATATCTGAAGATCCAGGCATCCAAAAAACAATTTAAAGGAAATTTTTCATTTGGATAGCAAAGTCCAGAGGGTTAGAACCTAAACCTTTGGAACCTCACATAGAGGAACTCTAAGAGCAAAAACGGTAGTAAATTCAGGATCTCGAAAATTATCACATAACGTGATCCAGATGGATGTTGGTGGCCACCCACCTATCCCATTTGGACCCCCACAACTCTCTTTCAGTTTTTTCAATTTCCGTAATTGTAGCACAATTTACTATTTTTAGCAATTTTTTAGGTCCTGAACTTCCAGAGCCATTTTGAGACCCTAAACGACATTTTTTGGGAAATCTGGGAGCAACATGGACCCATGTTTCTCTTTCCAAAGTTGTAGTGCTCGAATAGATCTTTCTAACGAGCTATTGTACACGTCAAACGGAGATCGGGTGCCAAAGTTACGACCCCGGGAAGTTGATGTACCAACTTACCCAAAATGAGGCCCACAATTTAGCGTTTCATCTTCTAGGGTTAGGTTTTGGGGTATTAAGGGTTTTCCATTGTTTCTCAACAATAAATAGGCCTTCGAGCCTCATTGTAACACAGTTCAGAGGCACATAGCCACCACATCTCTTCTCAGAGATAAGCTACCATCGCCCTAGCTGGTTTATTTCCATTTCTGTTTGTAAGCATATTTCAATATTTTACATTAATGAAATGAAGTATTATTTCCGCTCCATCTTTGTGTATATGGTTATTTCTGTATTTTGTTGCATTCCTGTTTAAATCTATATCATAACAAATATAAAATGAATCAAAAACCTGGATCTCTACACGAAGTGGAGAGTACACGTGGTACACATAGATGCTAATTAAACTAGACACATGTCATTACATAGCGGTATGAATGGGTGAAGATGATGTGGCATGATGTCACTACAGACATGCAAGTATTGATAGTGATTGTTGACATGCCGTGCTGCCATGGTGTGCCAACATGGCATGAAGATGTTGCAACATGGTGATGTCGCATCCACAGTGATGTGAGACGTTACAGATGGAAATCTAGAATTTAGAATTTTGTAAAAATGACATTTGTTAGATTTTCCTATACGTCAAATGGTCTGAATTGTTGATTTTGGGTAGCATCGGATGTGATCTAGCTCCGAAATTTTGTGGAGGGGCTAGAACATATGAGATCTGCAAAACCCATCAATCGTTTGGAGAAATTCCACCCGGATGAGAAGTTATTAAAATAATTAATATTTTTAATGGGTTCATAAGTCTAAACTTAGGAAAAAAAAAATATTAATGGGTATTAATAAGAATATGTGTGAGAAACTTGTAAGTGACGAGGATCAAGTCTTTTTTAATCTTATCCATTGATTAGAGATTATATCACGGTCGTTGATTCATCAACAGGAAAAGTATAAGAGGAGGCTTGAGGGTCAGTTGGAGATACACCAAGAGATCAAAGAGTTCGATTTTTCTGGGGCATGGTTTGTTGAGAAAGTCGGGCTAAGTGATCTGAGTTGCAGTGAGAGGGGCAGTTCGGTAGAGGAACTTCATTCCAAGGCCGAGGATACATAGCAGAGAGGTAGAGCAGCAACAGGAGAGGCATCGCAGCGCCATAGAGGGTGATGTAGAAGTTAGAGGGGTTGACGCAGTTCCCTAAAGGCATCGTTGGGGTTTTTCTGTGGGGCAGAGAGAGTAACAGTTCAATATATCGACTTCTGAGGAAGGAAGGCTCACTAGGAAGGTGATGCAGCGCCTGGAGGAGGTGACGCAGTTCCAACGCAGAGCTTGGAGCAACCATCGCTGCCCAGCACTGCGAACAACAATTGTCATCTATGGGGTTTGATCATCTAGTTGCTGGAATTGTCAAATATATGTCTCCGGATAGAGGTACTTCTGCCAGGTTATTCTCTGTTGGGTGAGCCAGATTTGGCACCCTAGTTGTATTCATAAATCTGCTTAATAATACAAACCCTCTATATGTTGCCCCGGTTTTCCCGAATTAGGTTTTTCCAGGGACAATTGTCCAAAAATAACGATGTCCCTTGTGTGTTTGTCTTAGTTTATTTCATTCCATGATCTGCATGTATGTGTAGTTTGCAATAGTGTTTTTCATCATTGTTTAAATAATTAAATAACTTGTTGAATGTAAAGAACAAGTAGGAGGTGATAAACCAGTGATTGCAGTAGGATTTCTGATGCGTAGATTCAGAAATTCTCACACGGATATTGCCTTGTGTTGACATCATTGATGGCATGACAAAGGAGGAGTGTTGGTGCTAAACATGGAAAGCCCAAGGATACCAACGTGGCAAGTGATGTGGATGGTGGATGTTCTAGATATGAAATACAAAGAATTGGTTTTCTTTATTTGGAATATCTAATTTTTTTGGATAAGCAGATGATTTGGAAATCCAAATGTTTGATCGGTTGACTAGGCGCCTAAGCCTAGATGTGAAACCCAGAAGAATGGAGAAGAGTAGAAGAGAGACAATGGATGAGAAATGAAAGTTTGGATTTGGATATGATTGAGCAAGCCAATGTGTCTGGCTTGCAAAGGTGGTGCAGGGAACAAGTGACACATGAACATGTCTGTAGCATGTAAGTGATAGATGCTAACATGACAAAAATGGAAACTATTTTGAGAGACACATATTTATGTCTATAGCTTAAAATTTGATAAAACTTATATCATTGGAAAATTGTCAATGGGTAGAAGACAATTGTGACCCTAAAGAAAGTTTGATAGGGTTAAAGGAGGAAGAAACTTGAGATATTTCTCTAAATTAGACTAAAGAGTTGAGAGTGAAATAGAAAAATGAGACCATAGAAAATAAAATTTGAATCAAGAGTGTATATGGTATTCCATTATATATTGTATTCCATTATCTCAATTTTGGTTAGATACAATTTTTTATTTTATTAAATGGGATAGATAAAAAGAACAAGGTCAAGAACATGATGCAGTGAAAGTATCTTTTGTGATGTGATTGGTTGTATGGGAAATAATTGGTTGTGATGTAGTATAGTGTTTAGTAATATTTATTTGAAAGAAAGTGTTAGAAGGACTGAAATTTCAGGGAGGAATAACATACAATGTTTTCTAATGTGTTTTTGATCAAGTTGTAAACAAAAGGAGTGTAAAAGGGAGTACTTGAAATAGGGAGTAGCTCTCACTTTTAGAGAAAGGGTTAAAACTGCGTAGCTCCTCTTAAGTGGTTTATCATGAGAAGCAATAGCGTGCTTCCTAACTTAAGGTTGCAAGGATTCATCCATGTTGGAATTAGGCACTCCAATATTGGACAAGCTAGTTATGCATGTACATAGTGAGAATGATAAAGATGGAGACATCAATTACATGCATGACTTCAATGAATACAAGGAAGAATGAATCAGCAAAGGAAAGCATTATGCTTCTATGGTATTTGGGGAAAGGTTTAAAAGTTGCATAATATAATGGGGCATATCACTGTAAGCTCTATATAAGCATATGTACCCCTAGTTTGGTTATGATCTGGCATTCAACAATGGTTGTGGCATTAGACTCATAGTTGGAGGTTTGATGTTCATTGTTGATTTTTCTTGAAGGGGAGATTGTTTGCCATTATAAGGAGTTGTTAACACTTGTGTGTTGGGAGAGCCATTTGTTGGCTGTAAACTCTATGGTGGTGTTGGACAAGGTTTGTCGGAATTGAATCAAGTAAGCTGTAAACTCTATGGTGGTGTTGGACAAGGTTTGTCGGAATTGAATCAAGTAAGATTCGAAGAGTAAATGTTAGTAGATTGCGAGGTGCTTTAGCTGCATTGATTAGTTTTTGGAAATTGTTAGTGGAGTTGTTTGGTAGTTTATCAAGGAGTTGAATGAACCACGCGAGTGAAGGACTTTATACTAGAATAATGGTTACAATGGTTAGGCAACCATGTATTTTAGTCAATAGTTATTCCTAGTATATGAACTTTAACACTTTGAAAGTAACTAGAGATACAAATACTAGGTTAGACTAAATGAATACTAATATGGGATCTAGAGATACAAATACTATGTTAGATCTTGAGGAAGCATTATCCTGAGGAAGCATTTGTTAGTAAACTAGAGAATAATGATTATCTCATTGAATAAGACAAATACTCATTAAATCAAAGTATTGGAATAGTTAATTCATACTTGTCATATATGTCAATATTTAGTAATATAATTTTTTTTATTATAGAGAATTGTCAAATAGAAATCTCTATACCTTCTGGGAAAAAAAAAAACTTAAACTTTTTAGAGTGGTTTTAGAAGCCTGATAAATAAGAGAGAAAATAATTCTTAATTTAATGCGTAGTTAAGACACTTTTTCAATGAATTATGATTGTAATAAGGTTTTGCGTCAAAAGTTTTTATGTATTTACATGTATAGAAATACATTCATTTATATGAAAGAACAATCCAATAGATTTATTGCATTAGCCACACAATCATTGAAACGTAGACGTATCAATTTGACGTGTTTTCCCAATTTTTCATGCGTTGTCTTTCCATAATCATTCTGTTAAGGTTCAGTGGATCATCGTCAATTCTTTACCCCTGCTTGTGATATTACAAAATCAATTTAAACTGAAACATAATTAGAATGTCTAAAACTTTAACCTCTTAACATGTGTAGCTTAAAAGTGGTTCTTAGCTTCTAACTGGATGTTGAGTACTGTTACTGAACAATATCATTCTTCTGCTTTTACAATAAGAAGCAGGCTGCGCTTTGCTAGAGGATGCTATATGATATTGATTATTACACGAATATAGTAACGCTTGTTATTTTTTATATTATTTTTAAACCACCTTCGTTTTTCAGAGTCAAATTTTCATTTATTTTCTTGAACATGGCAATCATTACATAATTGAATACGTAGCACTTCTAGAGCAAGGGAGTATAGCCTTCTTATCTGGAGCTTAGGTGGCCAGAAGTTAGAATTTGGAAAAATATCACAATGTAGTTTATAGTATTATGAAGTTCTTAAGTTTAATTTTTATCAGGAGTCTTATTCTCGCAGGCCCACTTATTTTTAACATATTACTGTGTCAGGGATTTGAGCTTTAATAATTTTACAGGAAGAATTCCAGATTCACTCCAAAAGTTAAACAATTTGACATTCTTGTAAGTGGATTGCTGGACGAAATTATATTTATTTCAATCAAATACCTACAATTTTGTGAACTGCAATGTAAAACTCTATCAACCTAATATATGGCAGGTCTTAAGTAAAATTACGTGCAAGTAGCTTACATAGCTAATTTACATTGCAATGATTGCAGGTTCCTTGGAAATAACAACTTATCGGGGAAACTTCCTTCCCAAAAGAGTGCATCGCTTTCATACATGTAAAAATTCTCTCTTACGACCTACGAAACAAGCAAATACATATACATATGTTCGTTTCTTCGCTTATTTCTTACTTTCTTTGGTAAGATGTGACTGCCTATCCACATGGACATGCATAGTGCAAACTGTATTTCGGGTGGATGCATATGCATTTCAGATGCTCTGGACATGCATAGTGCAAACTGTATTTCGGGTGGATGCATATGCATTTCAGATGCTCTTTCCATAATGTACGGCTTAATTAATGTGTATTGCTCTAAATACATGTCCGATGTTCGTGTTCGCTGGCAGCAAAGTTGGTTCAAACCAATGGTTCCATAAAGGGATTATATTCTAATAGGTTTGCTCTAGTAGGTCACCGCACTAATGAGTCGTATTAGAGATAAAGTTGCTAGATTGCCTTGGCAATGAATAGTTTCCAACCAATGTTGATGCAAGCTTATAATTAAGAGATAATAAATAACAGAGTTAGATGTAGTGTACTTTATGGCTGCTAAGGCCAGATTAGTGCGCGCCTCACTCATGGATCGTATTAGAGAGATAGAGTTGCTAGATTGCCTTGGTAATGAATAGATTCCAACGAATGTTGATGCAAGCTTCCCCTCTTAATTACAAGAATAAATAATAGAGTTAGATGCAGTACTTTATAGCTGCTAAGGCCAGATTAGTGTGCGTGAAGATACATTTGCATCGATACTTATCCTTTTTGGGAAAGAAATAATTTTTTTAAAAGTAAAAAATAGAATTTCATTTAAGAAAGTACCCATGATGAAGAAAAATGAAAGTTTACCTCACAACAACATAAATTTGGAATCCGCTACTTTCTCCTTCAACATCAATATTACAGTAATAATTAGAACATATATAAAATAGCAAAACCATTAACGTTAGGAGGGAAGTGTAAAATAAATTTTAATTTAATTTAAAAGCTAAGATTACATGGATCAAAACTCAGCTACTGAGATGATTAAAAGTATAATAAATACCCAAACAATTACTTTTATAAAACTATTAATTTTAACATGGAGAAGTAAAAGAAATTTCATAGAAAATTCTCTCATCAAATTTGATGGGCCAACAACTAAATCAGCATAGTCATCTAAATTAAATGGTTAATAAATTTCTAGAGGCTGAAATTTAAGATAAGTATCAAAACACTTGTTTTATGGTATATTTCATATTACTAAAATTAAAAATCAGTTAAGTTATAACTTTATTTCAAATGATTGTTATTATTCTATCAAAATGAACAGGGAAGGGTATTTCTATTAATAAAAACTCAAAATGGGGCCAGAACCCTTACATAGGTTTTCTGATACAAAATTTATGAGCTCATTAGTGTAATCAAAATTCTTCTCAGTTCTTGGGCCACAAATCCTCCTTACACTAAACACATGACCATTGTAAACTCTACAAAAGGTACCAAGTATATAGCAAAATTTCCATAATGAACTAGAAAAGAAGAGAAATGAATTACATCAGACTCCGTTGAACAAATCAAACCACAAACCTCAACAACGACCTTGATCAACAACATCAGAACCCCATGAGCGACGGGTACTCTTTCTTTCCACAACAACACTAGCATCAGCTCCTTCCAAATCTTGTTGCACATTACCAAACCTGGAAACCTCCAATGCAAACATGCGAGCACAAAGAGAATGAGCTTCCTCATGCAGACCTTCCTGAGATTTCTCCATAGTTGTGTGATGCCTTAAATAATTTTGCCTCCAAAAAGAGCTAAAAGGGACACCTCTACCTTTCAAACATATCCTCCAATTTCTGGATAGATGCCAACAGTGCTTGAGTCACATCCAGAAGCTTGTCGAGCACCAAGATGGCGTTAATGTTCTCTAGAGAAGTTGAATTATCCTCCATCTCTAAACACAGACCCAACACCTAGCGAACTAAGAAACTAGATTTGTCCTAAACCCTCTGCATGTCTCAAATCGGTCGAATTGGACACAATTCAGTGGGACACATGTCCTCCGAGCGTGTCTGGGGAACGAGCCCATCGTGTCCCAATTCTGGGACATGTGTCCCCTTGATTTGCGTGTTGCGTGGCCCATAAAGGCCGGTTTTGGGTCATTTATCCCTCAATTTTCTATGTATCTCTTGCTATGGGTGTGTGGGCACTAATAAAAAAGGGTTTGGGAGTATTTTGGAGGTGATTCGTCTTATTTACGAGCAAAGGGATGAGTGGTTGAAGGGAAAGACAAAGATGTGGGATGTCTTTCCTGATGATATGAGTTTGGACAACAGTGTTGAGTTGGCATTGGCCAACTTGGATCTTAATGAGCCAGTGCTAGAGCTTGTCACTTTTGATGATGGTGATAGTGTTGAGGGGTCATCCTCCTCACCAGCAGATGCAGAGATGACAGTGTATACGAAGGAGGAGGATGCAACAGAGAAAAGCAGTGGTGACCATGATGATGACAGTGATGTTGATTTTGATAATGATGACTCATGACTCATGAACTACCTACTGCCTTGAGGTTTGTAGTTGTTTTTTATTTTCTCGTTCTATTTTCCATTGGCATTGCTACTACCTATGTAACACATTTTGATTTAGATGACTTAAATTTGTCGCAATTGTATTTCTATGCATAATGTTACTTTGTAAAACTTACATCTAGATGAAGATTTATGTTTGAATCAATGAATTTGTATCGTGAATGAGAATTTGTGTAAGAAATATCTAATTATATTTATATATATATATAATAAAAAGATAATATATAACATGTCCTAACGTGTCTCGTTCCGGGGGGTCAACGTGCCTATGTTGGACACTAGAATTCTTGTGTCCTGCGTGTCACGTGTACCCGCGTCAAGTGACTTAGCTAGCAAATTAGCACTTGGATAAGGATTCTCCCTACTTTAATGACTTGATGAAATTGTTAGTTTTTGTAGCATCAGAAGGTGTTCTTGTCTCAAACTTTATGGAGAGACTAAAACACGGGTGATCTCCAAAACCCATAAATCGTTTTTGGAGATTCCACCTAGAGATAGCTCAATTAAATTAATTGACCATCATCTAAATTTTTCCTAAGTCTAACTTAGGAAAACTGGTTAATTAATAGGAATTAATTGAGAAAGGTGAGAATTTTCTAGAAACTCACACAGATCAACTTAAATATGATCTCAACCATCGATTAAGATTTAGTCTTGGCCATTGAAGTCTCAACTAGAAATTATAAGAGGAGGTCGATGGGTAGATGGAGAACACACCAGTATAGATACTTAGTGATCTAGATAGTTCGATTTTCTAGTGCAGGTGATTCAGTAGGAGAGATTGAGTCGTAAGTGGAAGACGAGTGAGGCAATATTCCGATGGAGGTCCCCAGTGCTAGAAGAATCAGTTTGAGGGAGTGCGAATTTACCCACAAAGATACTATTAAGAGGCTGCGGAAGCAACATGTAGAGACAGTTCAATCTAGGTAGAGGGTTCAATTCAATTGCAAAAGGTCGAGAATCATTCCAAAAGGTCTAGTGAATCATCTTCAGAGGCAAAGACAACAACAATATGTTGATTTGGGGTAGCATCGGATGTGCTCTAGCCATGAAATTTGGTGGAGAGGTTGGGGCACATGAGATCTCCAATACCCAGAAAGGGTTTGGGTAGATTCTAAACAGATCAAGAGATATTAAAATAATTAATATTTTAATGGAGTACCTAAGTCTAAACTTAGGGAAAATAAAATATTAATGTGGATTAATATGAATCTGTGTTAGAATGGTCCAAAAGACATGGATCAAGCCAGATCTAATCTTAGCCATTGATTAGGG
Source organism: Pinus taeda (assembly GCA_000404065.3). Lineage (NCBI taxonomy): Eukaryota > Viridiplantae > Streptophyta > Pinopsida > Pinales > Pinaceae > Pinus > Pinus taeda. Next base: position 110,418 of record APFE030196759.1, read on the forward strand.
ACTTAATCTCGGCCATTGAAATGTCAACAGGAAAAGTATAAGAGGAGGCTTGAGGGTCACTTGGAGAATACACCAGAGTGATCAATCATTCTATTCTCTAGAGCGGGGTTTTCTAAGAGAGATAAAATCAGTGATCGGGAGAGAAGCTGAGGGGCATTGAATACAAAGAAATAGAGAAGGCAGAGATTGTGCTAGGAGAGCAACACAACAACCAAGGAGAGTGATGCAGAGCTAGCAAGGGCTCATGCAAGGCGATGCAAAGGCAACCAAGTGTTGCACAGAGCATGAGAGAGACCAGTGTGTCTGGCGCAAAGGCCAAGAAAGGCTGATGCAGGGCCAGCATGAGACAGAGAGGGGTTGACGCAGTCCAAATTGGGCAAACGCTGGGGTTGCAGAGAAGTTTTGTGCTAAGGAGATGCCGAAAGGATTTTTCGGTGTTTTAGCCAGGAGATTTCTCTCAAACTGTGAGGTATCGCTGCTAAGGAAATTCTTTGTTGGGTAGGACAATTTCGATACACAGATTGTACTGTGATATTGCTTAATAAGAAAACCCTCAGATAGCTCCCGCATTGGGTTTTTCCGGGGACATTGGTCCAAAAATAATGGTGTCATGTGGTGTGTTTGTTTTTTCTTCTTTTATTTGTTGATCTGTAATATGTTGAGCATGCACTGGTGTTTATTTTCAGTATTTACTTTGTAAATAACTTGTTAATTAACATAACAAGTAGGTAGGAATAAATTAGATAAAGTGCATGGAGGGTTTTTAACTAAGTAGACTTGGAAACTTCAACATGTTATTAGAGCGTGATTGCAGATCACAGGAGGACTAAAGGACATCATTCAAGCAGAAAAATAGTAGCATAAAACATTTTTCCCAAGGTGACAGAAGTTGTTTCTAGCCAAGGAAGTGTGACGCAAAGCCAGCCAGAGCCATGCAAAAGAAGCCGGGAACTACGCAGAGCTCCAGAGGGGCCAGAGTTGCTAACGCAGAGGGCCAGAGGGCTAACGCAGGGCATCCCAGGGTTGACGCAGACCCATCCGAGGTGACGCAGCGCCAGTGTGAGGCAGAGAGAGGCTGACGCAGTTCACAGGGAGGCAATTGCTGGGGTCTAGAGGGTTGTAGGAGTATTGCAAAGTGGAGCTGGCAAGGTACTGTAGTCAGAACAGTACCTGACAAAGCAGGGCCAGAGGAGTTGTTACCGAGGGTTTCTAGCCGAGGAACCCGGATCAGAAGTGCAACTGCACAAGTCGATCAGAATAGGGGGCATCTCGACAAGTGGTAGAAGGATTTCCATGAGGGAAATCAGGACTCAAAGGGAGTCCAGAAGAGAACTTCCAAATGGGAAGTAGAGACTCAGAGGAGTCAAACAGAGAACTTCCAAGAGGAAGTAGAGGAGCATCATAGCACTACACGGGGTAAGAGACCAGGATAGACTAGATGGAGCATCGAACTTCGCAGTCTTGAAGGCCAAAATCTTATCAGTGCTTGGTAGGAATTGTGTCAAGAACTTCGCCTTGAAGTTAATAGCTATCCCAGTCGACCCCAATGATAATGACAAGTACGAAGAGGCTATGGCAAGGGCCAAGTGCATTATCCTTGATGGGGTCAAGGATCATGTGGTACCACATATAGCCGAGAAGGAAACAACATTTGAGATATGGGAGGCTCTCAAGAAGCTATACCAGCATACTTCTGTGCAGAGAAGAATGTTGCTTGTGAACCAGATGAGGTCGTATCAGATGAAGAAGGGTCAATCGATTGACACCTTCCTCGGAGGACTGAATGAGATCCGAGACCAACTAACTGCTATAGGAATGACACCGGATCAGGAGCTTATGGTGAGGACAACCCTGAATATTGTCTCAGAAGATTGGGAAGTATTTGCCCAGAGTATCCTGGGGAAAGGCACTCTCCCAGCTTGGGACGAGATGTGGGCAACTCTTCACCAGGAAAGTCGAAGACAGGTAGCAACAACAAAGGGATCAAGGTCAAGCAAGAGGAGGAGGATGTGGCCCTAGCATCTGATGGAAAGTAAGAGAAGCAAAAGAAGAAAGATCTCTCAAGATCAAGTGCTTCCACTGTGGGGAGTTGGGTCACTATGCGACCCAGTGTCCAAGGAAGAAAAGTAAGGGAGAATCTTCCGAGACTAAGGCAGCGCCAACATGGGCAGAGAAGGAAGTTTTGACAGACGATGATTGTGCCATGAGTGCACACGCGCAACTTGAGAAGAAGTGGGGAGACATCGAGTTGTAGTCAAGCGGACTACAGGCGATGAGGGGCAGAATCCTCGAGGTACCCAGCCTCTTGGATTAGACCTTGCTACGGGAGCCCCGATGAGGAGTAACAGGACTGACTGAGGTGGGTAGAGATGGATGCGGATGGAATGGAAAAGAGAGCTACAATGTAGGAGTCCCGAGACAACACAGAGATAGTAGGTTGTAGCAGTGTGAAAGGCACAAGAGTGTTGCACCAGTGCAGGAAGGCACAGAGAGGTGTGCAACAGTGCGAGATGCAGGGATTTGTTGCAGCAGTGCAGAGGTCAGAGAGAGGGAGCACTTGTCAGCGGCAGAGGGAGCTTCAGCATCAGTGGGCGTTTCTAGCCCAACAGGGAGGTCAGTTGGGAGATCAATTACTTACTTCTCAGTAACTGAGTTGCAGTGCAGTAGTGGGCAGCACAATGCAGCATGATGAGAGGAGGTGCAGTGAAGATGCAGTGCTAGGAGGAAGGACCAACAACTGCACGGATGCAGAGGGAGTTGTCGTACATATGTAGCAGTGGCAGTGGCAGAACCATGGGCAGCAGTACAGGATGCAGCAGTGCAGAGGATGATGGGCAGGAAGGCCTAGCATCAGCACAGGTACTGATGCCAGATGATTAGAGTTATACTTAGTGAGGAGTATTTCTAGAGCACAGTCCTCGCTAAGAGGGAGTGTTGATTTGGGGTAGCATCGGATGTGCTCTAGCCACGAAATTTGGTGGAGAGGTTGGGGCACATGAGATCTCCAATACCCAGAAAGGGTTTGGACAGATTCTAAATAGATCAAGAGATATTAAAATAATTAATATTTTTAATGGAGTCCCTAAGTCTAAACTTAGGGAAAATGAAATATTAATGTGTATTAATATGAATCTGTATTAGAATGGTCCAAAAGACATGGATCAAGCCAGATCTAATCTTAGTCGTTGATTAGGGACTTAATCTCTGCCGTTGAGATGTCAACAAGAAAAGTATAAGAGGCGGCTTAAGGGTCACTTGGAGAATACACGAGAGTGATCAGTCATTCTATTCTCTAGAGGAAGGTTTGCTAAGAGAGATAGAATCATTGATAGGGAGAGCAGCTGAGGGGCATTGAGTACAGAGAAATAGAGAAGGCAGAGATTGTGCCAGGCGAGCAGTGCAGCAGCCAAGCAGAGTGACGCAGAGCCAGCAAGGGCTCACACAGGGCCACGCAGAGGCAGCTAAGTGCTGCGCAGAGCACCAGAGAGGCCAGCATGTCTGACGCAGAGGCCCAAAAAGCTAACGCAGGGCCAAGAAAGGCTGACGCAGGGCTAGCGCGAGACAGAGAGGGGCTGATGCAATCGAGATTGGGTAGACGCTGGGGTTGCAGAGCAATTTTGTGCTGAGGAGTTGCCGAAAGGATTTTCTGGGGTTTCAGCCAGGAGATTTCGCTCAAACTGTGAGGTATAACTACTAAGGAAATTCTATGTTGGGTAGGCCAGTTTCGGCACCCAGATTGTACTCTGATATTGCTTAATAAGAAAACCCTCAAATAGCTCCCCCATTGGGTTTTTCCGGAGACATTGGTCCAAAAATAATGGTGTCATGTAGTGTGTTTGTTCTTGTTTCTTTTAGTTGCTAATCTGTAATATGTTGAGCATGCACTGGTGTTTATTTTCAGTATTTACTTTGTAAATAACTTGTTAAGTAACATAACAAGTAGGTAGGAATAAATTAGATAAAGTGCATGGAGGGTTTCTAGCTAAGTAGACTTAGAAACTTCAACACAATTAGTAGTTTTTGGAGCCAGAGTAGAAGGGCTTGCGCAGGGGCTGAGAAGATGACTTGTAGAGCCAGTTTTAGGAGTTGATTTCTATCGTGGTGTTGCAGCGACTACAACCAACCTCCAAAATTTTTCCTTCGCTTTGTTTTGGAGCCTCCCTCCTCTAAATCTTAGCATCTTGTCTTGCACTGCTTAGGTACTTGTGTTTCATTCAAGTTTATCTTTCACTTTGGAACTTGTGTTCGCTTACTTGCTTTGTTGACTAACCACAAGCTGACCCTGTGACTTGGTTTACATTCGGTTCTTGCGTTGTCTTGGAAAACTACGCAGTCTTAGAGGGTAGCCGCCTTGCTCTTAGCAATTGTGCAGAGCACCCCAACAGCCTGCCTTGCTCTAAGGAATTGTGTAGAGCATGAGAGGCAGCCAAAGCCACTCAACCCAGGAATTGAGCAGAAGCATTCCTTCAGTCGTTGCCCGATGCATGTGTCGGCAAGTTGCCCAGTTCCCTCCAGAACTGCGTAATTTCTCCATGCGTGCATGGCAGCCTTTCTCAAAGAAGGAAAAAAAGGAAAAAACATACCTAAAAAATAGGGATCTATTTTTAGCACTGGGAGTTACACTCAAGTCATTTTTAGAAACTTCTCATCACTTGTCACTTTTTCCTAGATTTTTGGCATGTGCGTCATAAACCCTGAATCTACCAAATCTATTTAATCGACACCCCAAAGCTCATTCTACAAATTCGATCTTGGAGCTTTGGCATTCTCGAGGCATCTAGGAACCTTCGGCACAGTCAGCACAACTTTTCTGGGTAAGTTTTGCTATTCAAGTCTTTTGCTACCTTTTTTGTCGCTTTTATATCCTTGGCTTGGTGAGTGTTGTTTTGCATGTTTTAGTGAATGATCATTGGCGTTTTGGTTTGTTTTAACTTGTCGAAGTGCTATTTCAAGTTTTTCTTTTGTCTTTCTTGAGCGTCGCATGCATAATATTGTTTTTACACTAACGATCGTCGTTGCGGTGACTCTCACCACCAGCTTCGTTGTTCATTTGTTTAAATGATTCCTGCATTGGTTTTGATTGCATGCATGATCATTCACTCCTATTTGCACCATCCTTCGCTCATGCATTCAGATCTACTCGTTTTCAAGTTTCTCTTGGGCAGATCTGGCCTGCCTTGGCTCAGATCTTGCTTTGTCCGGCATGCACTACGTATTCCTAGATCTCAAGGCTTTGCCTTGGCTCCAGGAATTGCATAGAAGCTGCTTGTCACTGGCCTCCTGCTATGCTCTGTGCAGTTCTAGGAGACAGTGCCCAGTCTTTCCCACTGGGATTGCGCAATGTGCAGTCCGAGTCAGCAATCAAGCTAGATTGAACTGCGCATTGCACAGTTCCAGTCCACAGCCAACCTCACTGGATTGGGCTCTCCGCAGTTCCAATCAGCAGCACACCTCATTGGTAGCTAGGACTGCGCAATGCGCAGTTCCAGCGGACAATCCCACAACTCTGAGAGTCACTACTGCACAATCTTGCCCAGCAATCACCGAGCTTGTTGCATGATCGATCCTTGAAGTGCTTTGTGTTTTTAAGATGACATCGGCTTGCTGTGAGTGTTTTCTCTGTCTCCAGGTACGTCATTTGTTGAACAGTCTCTCTGCAGTACAGGCATCATGGTTTCCAAGAGAGTTGGATCAAAGGATATTGTAGAGAGTAGCACTAGAGACGTGGTTGAATACGTGTGAATGAACTTGCCCATCTATGCAAATGCATCGTTGTTCGTAGAGAAGGACAAGGCGCACTGACAAAGCAAACTGCGCAGATACACGTTGAAGAAGCAAAGCAACCAACATATGATGAACAGGGTGAGCAAGTGCAAGTTCAATAACTTGCTCAGCAGGTTGAGCAGTTGGTTGAGGCAACAGACATGGAGACAGAACATGAGCTACAAGACCAAGACATCGATCTCATGCTGAGGGCATCCGAGGTCGCACCACAGTCTCTGCCACCTCCATGATCACAACCAATCTCGAGCATGCAAGGAGAAGTTGTTCTCCTTGATGATGATCCGGAGACGGATGTGTACAATCTGGCATTTGATGAATCACAACAGAGGATTGTATAGGCACAAAGAAAGTAGCTCCAGAATGATCATACATCACCTGCACACACAAAAGAAAGGGTGATTATACCAAATGTTAGAAGACATCCAGTTGCCATGGCCAAGGCTTCAAAGGCTTATGCAGAAGCCATGAGTTCAACGGTCAAGTTCTTGATAGTAGAGAATGATCGAATGGCGAAGGACTTGCAAGAGGCCAGGCATAGAACAAAGCAGTCCGCAGGATCCACCATGACAGAAATGAAGAAAGAAATAGTGGCAGAGATATCAACTTTGGAGGCCACCATGCGGACAATGTATAGAATATTTGTCACCGTGCACAAAGTGGTTATCCATCTATACGGCTTTCAGCAACAGTGCGCGTAGACAACCCAAACTCTCAAAGACATTCACACTGCTATTGCGCACATGCAAGAATGGACGATGAGGTAGAAGGGAGCCCCACTTTACTTGCACAAGAGGATGAAGCTAGAGGATGAGTTAGACAAAGCACGGATTCGAATGTTGATCTAGAACTATGAGCAGCTCCCTCTGCTCATCACTAACATTGAGGCTTCCTAGTTGTTCAGGAGTCTGGATGTCATAGTGCGAACGCAGAAGATCCCTTCCATCGGAACCCTCACCCAGGCCATGAAGAAGAACTAAGTCATGTTGGATGTCGACAAGTACATAGAGCAGTTGATGCATGAAGCCACCAACGATGACTTGCAACTCAACACAGAGAACATGCAAAGGTACATCGGTGGTCCAACCACACTCAGGACAGTGGTGCGCATGCTTCAGGATGAGATGGACAAAGGTTTCAGAACCATATACCCAGAAGCCATGAGGGCAAGAGTCCGCTTCGACAATGATGTAACCAAACAGTACAGGGACACAATAACGTAGTACCAAGCTTGGTATCAGTTCGTCACTGAAGATCACCACGAGGAGGTTACTGAGTTGGTATTTCCCCAAGACCTCGAGTGATGTTGTTTGTCTTGTCAGGCTGACTCAAACCTATTTTGTCCCACATTGGTATATGTGGAAATTGTATTATTGTAAACATGTTGTAAGTGAAATTCCAAGTGTCATTAGTGGAATGTGAACAATTACTATGTAATATGAGGAGTCATGACGATAGTCCAAGAGTCAAAGGGGAATGTCAAGGGTCACCCCACCCTTTGCTATATATACTATATAGAACCTCATAAATCATAGTACAGGCTTTTGGGAGCCAAGCTTTTGGCTAGGCATTGCTTCGAGAAGGCTTGAAGAGTATTGTGATGAGCCTTGGCTTCTCCATAGTGCAGAGCGAGTACATCTCTTTGGAGGAGTAGGCGGTGTTGATTGTAATGTTCCACTATTGGGGCTAGTGGTTGTCAATGGTGTATGTATGGATGGAACTTTCACTTAATGATATATAATAGAGCCAACACATTTTCATGCATATGTTGTTATTGTAGTTGGACTATTCTGGTTGCTTTAGCAATGTATGTTATTTAACTTACGCATTTGTGTATGAACTATTTTGTATTCAATTGTATGAATCTTTTTGCAAACGTGTTGTTGGTTTAACCCATCACTTTGGATTGTGGACTATTCTGCTTTCCAGCTTGTGATGTCATTCAACTTGTGTGTTCCTTTCAGCTTACGTACTATTACAGGCTTCTAAGGGACACACTTCATTTTTCCCTCCGTGTGTTAGAACCCCCATGCATATCACTTGACTCTCTGCCTAAGTTGCAGGAAACGCAGGTACAGAGGGCGTTTCTGCCCGGAAACGAAACGGAAACGCGTTTCGGCGTACCGTACGGCCTGGAAACGCGTTTCCGGCCGTACGGGCACGTTTCCAGAAATGGAAACGTGCCCGTACGGCGGAAACGCGTTTCCAGGCCGTACGGGCCCCGTTTCCCCAAAAAAATGACTTGTTTTTAATTTGTTTTTTTTTTTCTAATTAGTTTTTAAATTTTTTTAGGGTTTCTAAGTTGTTCTAGAAACCATTTCTAAAGTTATGAAAGAGCAGTGTCTCTCATTCTCTCATCACACTATTCAGCAAGGAGTTTCTCTTGGAGATTGGCAGTTGTTTCAGTAGCTGGTGTTTTGAGCAGTGAGCAAAGTAGATTTCAGCAGCGGGAGAAAGAGATTTCAGCAGCAAGAGAAGGAGATTTCAGCAGGAGATTTCTGTAGCAGCAGATTTGGCTCAGCTACAGCCATATTTCTCTTCTCTTTTCTGGCATTTCCGGGTAGTTTCAACCACATAAAATTAATTTGGGTAAACCACATTCATTTTGTTAGTTTTTTCTTACTATTTCTTCAATTTTTCTAGGGTTTATGCAGCTAAATTGCTGAAAAACGTTTTTTATTTATAGATTTGTTTTTTAAATTTATTTTTGCAGCAGATTTGGCTCAGCTACAGCCATATTTCTCCTATTTTCTGGCATTTTAGGGTAGATTCAGCCACAGAAAATTAATTTGGGTAAGCCACATTCATTTCTTAGTTTTTTTCTTACTATTTCTTTAATTTTTCTAGGGTTTATACAGCCAAAAATATGAAAAACGTTTTTAAATTTTATTATTTACAGATTTGGTTTTTTAATTTATTTTTGCAGCAATGGCTTCCAGCCAAAGTGCAGCTGCAACTTCAAACCCTAGGGCCAACCCAAGGGCTGAATATTATCCTCTTTAGAGGCATGTGACGAAGTTTCAAAAATGTGGAGGTGGTGGCTCATGGGAATGGCGATGCACTCTTTGCAATAATACGTACAAGGGCTCCTACCCAAGTGTGAAGGCGCATCTGTTGCATGGAGGAGGACAGGGGATTCTGGGTTGCACAAAAACATTAGATCCGTTGGTAAGGAGGGCATATCAAAGAGAGCAAGATGAGGCGGACGGTACTAAGAGACGGCATGATGAGCATACTCAAGCTACATCTAACATTGAGCCAAGGATTGTAGTTGAAGCAAGAAAGAGGAGAGCTGGTCACACTCAAGAACATGAACAAGCAGCACCCAAACATACCAGAGGCTCAGGGGCATCCCAATCAGTTCAAGATAGCAGAATTGCTAGATTGGTGAATGTGCAAGCAAGAGAAGAAGCTGATTCCAGAGTGGCCAGGTGCATTTATGCATGTGGTATCCCATTCAATGTTGTTCGCTCTCCTTACTGGCAAGATATGATAAGGGCAGTTACCAAAGCTCCTCAAGGGTACAAGGGGCCCAACTATGAGAAAGTCAGAACCCAGCTTCTCAAAAATGAGAAGGAACTTGTGGAGGACGTTTTAGCTCCAATTCGTTCTTCCTGGAGTAGCTCTGGGGTTACCATAGTCTCAGATAGTTGGATAGATATGAGGCGCATACCATTGATAAATATCATTGCCACTTCCCCCAAAGGAGCAATGTTTATCAAGGCAGAAGACTGCTCAGGAGAGGTGAAATATGCACAGTTCATTGCTGATGTTATTATAAAAGCTATTGAACAAGTAGGGGCTAACAGGGTGGTGCAAGTTATCACGGATAATGCACCAGTTTGCAAAGCTGCAGGTTTAATTATTGAGGGGAGGTATGACCACATCTTTTGGACACCATGCATTGTCCATAATCTGAATCTGATCTTAGAGGAGATCGACAACAAAGTTTCCTGGATAAAGGAAGTCACAGGGGAAGCAAGGGAGATTATCAAATTCATCACCAACCACCACCAGTCTCAGGGCATATTTCGAGAGTACTCCAAATTGGAGTTGTTAAAAGTTGCTGAGACAAGATATGCCTCAAACTTCGTGATGTTGCGCCGCCTTGTTGAGGTTAAGCATGCATTAGTTTCTATGGTGGTGAGTCAACTGTGGATTGAGTGGAGACAAGCAGATTCAGAGCGGGGATCTATGGTGCGTAGATTGTGCCTTGATGAGGATTGGTGGAGCAAGGTAGATTTCTTGCTAAAGTTCACAACCCCTGCATTTGAGCTTCTTCGGAGTGCTGACACTGACCAACCTTTCTTGGGAGAGGTATATGATGGCATGGATTCCATGGTTGAGAAAACTATGGAAATCATTTCGCAAGAGTCTCCACAACTTTTGTTTGTTGATGATCATTTTGCTGTGATAGAAAAATCATTGTTGATGAGTGGAACCAATTTTCAATACTTCCATTGCACACTTTAGCACATGCTTTGAACCCCAAAATTTATGATGAGGAGCTTATTGCTCAAAGCAATGAAGAGGAAGGCACCCCATAAGGATAGAGAGGTGGCTAATGGGGTGAAAAAAGCCCTTATGAGAATGTTTCCTTCTCATCTACATAGGGAGGTAAAGGAGGAATTTGCCAGTTTTGCTGCAAGAATAGATGATTATGCAGATATATCAACTTTGGAGGAGGGAAGCACCATGAATCTAGTTAGGTGGTGGATTTGTCATGGAGCAAATGGAGTACATTTGCAAAACCTTGCCATTCGTATTCTTTCACAAGTGGCAAGCTCTTCATCAGTAGAAAGGAATTGGAGCACTTATGGTTTTATTCATTCTGTGAAGCGCAATAGGTTGGGCTCACAGAAAGCAGAGGATCTTGTTTATGTGCACTCCAACCTTTGCCTTGCATCTCGTAGGGTTCCAGAATACAACAGTGGTCCTTCTAAAGAATGGGATGTGGATGCAGAAAATCCTGATTTGGATCTCTCTCTTGCTGCCCTGAATATTGAGGACGATTCTGGAAGTGGAATTGGTGCATCATCTTCTTCAGCACCACCATCCACTGTTGAGCATTCTGTTGCTTCTATTTTTGATGAGGATTGTTATGATGAGGATTAGTCTTTTGTGACTTGTCTCTATAGTTCTTGCAGCCTTATAGTCTTTATTGTACTTGCAGCCTCATATACTAATATAAATAAACGCTGATTTTGGATTTTCCAGTTCCTATATTTTTATTTTCATTATGTGATGACTCATGACTCATGAGTAAATGTGATCATTGTGATGTAAATTTAATCTTAATGTTAAAATGTTTAAGTAAATGTATCATAATTCATTAATGCTTTATAATTTTTAAAATTTTAAATGTTTTTAATATATATATATATATATATATTATTATATATATTCACGTTTCCCCGTTTCCAAAATTTGGGGAGGTCGCGTTTCGTCTCGCTTCCGCGTTTCGTCTCGTTTCCCCGTTTCCCCGTTTCGTGCAACTTAGCTCTTGACACTTGAAGATTATAAATTAAAAATTAAAAATTACAATAAATGTAATTGCTCAACTGAAGGCTGAAGCTCAAAGTTATAATTGTTGCACTTTTTTGAGTGTATTTTCTCAAATATACTCCAATTGCGCTTACATCCAGAAGAGCTACATGTTTGACTTAGGATTCTTATGGCCAATTTCTGCAAATTTGGTGCCCTTGCACCATAGCTTCGCCACCAAATATCTACAACAAAATAAAGAAATGAAGTCAAAAACTTAAAACATAATTAAACTTTCAAATAAAAGTTACATAATTGAATTTAAAAAATCTAGAATTATAAATAAGGAAATTCTAAATTGAAAATTCTAATGAGTGATGACTTGTCACTTATGCGACATGAAGAGGGTCTTTTCCCTAATAGCATCATCAAAGCCAAATAGGCCAACACAATCCTGATAAAACTGTATATCGCGATTGATTTTGCTAAGAAACTCAGGATCAAGTACCATCCTCCGAATACAGAAATGGAGCCCTTCCATCACCTTGCCATCAAAATCAAAGGCACATTTGTAAGAAAATGCGGGGTTGAGGAAGAGTGTTGTTGCATGAATGGGTTGATGAAGCATACCTATCCACTGATTATCAATCACATCCCATAACATCATATACCTATCAAGCCTAGCCCTTGTCTGAATAATAATAACAAATGGCCTCCTTGGCCCTATCCATGGCCTCAAGGCTCATACAAATAAGTCATTGCAGGCTTGTCCCCATCTACCAATCTTAGAACCTTTACTAAAGGTTCACTAACTGAGCTTGCTTCTTCTACTCCCTGCCAAAACGTGTCAGAGTACACCATTTTTGCAATGGCTCTCTCGTCCTGTCTCTTATTGTATCTACAATCATGCCACTCATCAGAAACAAACATTTGCTTCAACTCGAACTAGCATCGAAGCAAAGATTGAAGAGTAATAAAGTTGGTGGCAAAATGTGTGATTGTAGGACACTACAACTCCTTGTTTCTAGTGTGCCTCCTCATGAGGCTAAAAACAAAAGCATGGTTATAAATAAACTTGGGGACGCTCCTAACCATATCAATCACCTCCTTGATGAAAGAGAGTTTCCCCATATCCTCAAGCAGCAAATTGATACAATGTGTTGCACACAGAGTCCAAAACAATGTGTGGTGCCTCTCCATAAGCATCCTGTCGGCAGACACATAATTAGTTGCATTGTCTGTTATGACTTGCACCACATTTTGCACACCAATCTCCCAAATGAACCCATTTAACAACTCACATATCGTTGTTGCATCTTTGATATGTGTTGATGCATCCACTGATTTAATAAACATCGTACCTTTAGGGCAATGTACCAAGAAATTTAGAAGGGTCCTACCCTTCCTATCTATCCAACCATTAGACATCACTATGCATCCAGAAACTTCCCATGTTTGTTTCAACTCCGCCAATATAGAGTTGATGTCTTGCTTTTCTGCTTGAAGAATTGGCCCTTACAACTCCTCATATGTATCACTTTTGTACCCTGGGCCCACAACAGCAATAGCATCACACAATGGCTGCCAAAATGGATTGGTTTTAGTGATTCTGAGAGGTAAGTCGCTCCAGAAAAGACACCTCCCCATAACTCTATCTGCTTTTTGCTTCTCCTTTTTTTTAACAATTGATTTTATGGAAGGTTGTGCTCCATGTCTTGTTTGTGGAACAAAAAATGATGACCTCACACTAGCAGTAGCAGGTGATGTTGTGGAGCCCCTCCCACTACCCTCAACCTCAAAATCAAAAGAAGATATCTCGAAAGATCTACCTACACATTCAGCCTTGTTTCTTTCTGTCTCTTCCTTCTTTCTGTCTTTTTCATCAATTGCTTCAAGAACTTTTTGTATAATCTCCGGACTAGAAACTGTACAAAGCCCAACATCATGTCCATGGAGTCTAGCCAAATGGTAGGCGTAACCCCTCCAATCATTCTGGTCCCACACAATTTGCATGATACATATGCCCAATTTGTCCCAACATCGGGCTCCCCATACTCCCAAAATGGGTCCAAAGCTTTTGGCATATTTGTAGTGAGCTAATTCAAACCTAGAGCACAAAAAAACAAAAAATTGGAATTAATGATTAAAGTTACTCCACCCATACACAAAAAATAATAAGTAATAACCACCTCATTTTACAAAATAAATTTTTTGCTACATTATTTGCAATGTGAAGTCAATGAAAAATGATAATAAGAGGGTGCATTTGAAAGATAAAAAAAAAAATGGAGTTTGTTGTCCAAATATGGAAAAAACCCTTGCATTGGCTCATGGGCATGAAAATCATAGAAAATGGAAAAAAAGGAAGCAAAATGTTGGTAGGTAAAGAGGCAAGCAAGAATAACCCTAAATCTATGAAAAAAATCATTAACATAGGGGTTTTTAAGAACATACCTTTTAATGGAAGAAATAAAGATTGTCTCACTGTTCTTCAATCTTTGATCAACAAAAAATTCGTAGTTGGTGGTGATAATGGCTAGTCGATCCTCAATCCCTCCTTGACAACAACCACAATGCTCTCCCCTTCCTTCTCCAACACTCAGAAAACAAAAATGAGCAAAACAAAATCGCTAACTCCCTTTTCTAGCCATGGGCCCAGCTGGCTCGGCGATATTTCATATCGTTGTGCGATATTTTCGTGAGATATCAGCGATATTTTGGAAATATCGTGATATTTTTATCGATGATGTTTCAGCTCCCTGAAAATATCGCGATATTTCCAAATATTGGCGATCTATCGCCGATATTGTCAACACTGGTCCAAAGTATCTCCAACATCCAGCTTGACCCATTTAATGGTTAGATGACTCACCAACAGTGAGTTCACCTGACCTTTCTTGCTTAATAAACTCGACTTGAACACCTTTGATTGAGATCTCCAACACCTTGATGAATTTTGCATTTTTGACACCTAGGATTGTTGTAACCTACCCTGATATGAACTCGAACTTGCTTCAAATTTCCACATCTTGCCTAGCATTGCCACATCATCATTGCCTTGTCCACGTCATCATGCCCCTATTCTAGTTCTCTAACACCCTGAGGATTTTGAGACTTGGGTTTTATTCCTCTTCTTCTATAGAGCACTTTTAACGTAATGCATGCTTCAAACTGTTCAATGCTAACCCTGTTCTGCAACCTAGAAACTTGTGGTATCTGTTTGACCACATTTATCAACTGTAACTTGCCACTACCTTCATTGTTCGAAAAAAATTACATGGCATGCCATCTCCTCATCAAGCTGAACAAAATGAGACCAAATTGATTTTTTGACTTTTGGAATCTCTCACATTGGGAAACATGAAAAATTGTTTGTGTGAGAGTCGAGACTGCCATTTATAAGAACTATCATACAGAGTCTATAGACACATAGCCATGCAGTAAGACATAGGTGCACATTGACACCGGCTAGACTAGTCCATACACCGGTGATCACCTATACAAAAGGCAGTCTCCCGTAGAACCACGAGTCTTCAAGTAAGCCCATCCAAGACCATCCAAGGATGCAAGGAACCAAAGATGAACCCAAAGGGACTGGCCATGGTTTGGCCAACACAAGGTCTCGCATGGTTGTTGCAAGGCTTTTGCCTTGTGACCTGGGGCTTACAATGATGGTGAAATGTGCTGCAAAAATCTTTATGTACCCCTACTGACATGAGGGGTAACAGGTCCCTTAATTTTTAACATATCTTAAATTTTTTTGCAGCATTCCTCTGCACCACTTTAGGAGAACATATAAACTGGGAAACATGACCAACTAGATGACTTAAATCTGGTATTGTAGTTGTAAGATATATCAAACTAACTACCAGGCTACCCGCTGTTTCCTAAGTAACCGGATTCGTCCTAAACCCCCTGCGAATCCCGAATCCGGCGAATCCGACACGATTCGGTCCGGATTCGTGTCCAAATCACAGGACACGTCGTGTCCATTTCGGACACGTCGTGTCCGAGGGCGTGTCGTTATTTTCAAGGGCGTGTCGCGATTTTAGGACACGTGTCCGGTTTCCAGGACTCGCTAAGCTCAGCGCGGGTATGAAAAGGGCGTGTTTGCTCATTAATATTTTCATTTGGTAAGTGATTTGTGTTGTTGGCAAGTGATTTGTGCTGTTGCAGCAAGGAGTAGAGCATTTTGGCAGCTTCATGATCAAGTCTAGGCCCTAGTATTGATATGCTATTCATGGTAATGTTAAATTCTTAAAGTAAAAGTGACATTCTCCTTAATCTTCATTTTCATCCTTTTACTTAAATTTTTAACATTACCATGAAATGACTCAGGATGTTTGAGAGTGGTTCCGGCCTCATTGGATTTCATATGGAGAAAGTAGAATTTTAGATTTCATTCAAAATCCAACAGACTTATCAGTTTTTCAGGATTTTAGGATTGGGGGATTGTAATGTTTCCATTGAATTTTGTCATGTATTAGGGTATGGACCTCGTATTTAATCAAGAGCACCAAACCAAGAGCTTCTGAATATGTCGCTCCCGCTCCCGTTTTCGCTCCCGCTCCCCGCTTTCGCTCTCGCTCCCAAGTAACGCTGTTCCTGATGATATGGGTCTGGACACCACTGTTGAGTTGGCATTGGCCAACATGGATCTCAATGATCCAGTGCTAGAGCCTATTAGATTTGATGACTTAGAGGGGTCAGCCTCCATACCAACAGATGCAGAGGCGACTATGGATATAAGGGAGGACGAGAATGCAGAGGAGAGCGGTGGGGACCATGATGATGGGGACAGTGATGCTGATTCTGATGCTGATTGATGCCTCGAGGCTTGTATACCTGTAGTTGTTTTATATTTTCTATTTCTATTTGCCATTGGCATTTCACCAACACTACCTATGTAACACATTTTGATTTGATGACTTAATGAGAAAACTATAGTTGTCAGTGTGTTTATCTTACTATCTTGTAGTTGTAAGTTGTCTTTCAGTTATGAATTATGAATAATGATTTAAATTTTTAATAGATTTATCATTTATGTGACCACTACCACTGACATTTATTTGAATTTTGTATGTACTATGCATGCTAATAGCTATAGATGAAGATCTATGTTTGAAATCAAAAAATTTGTATCATTAATTAAAATTTGTGTAAGAAATATGATAATATCTAATTTTTAATATATATATATATATATATATATATAATTATATTTTTAATAAAATAATATATAACGTGTCCTAACGTGTCCTGTTCTGGGGGGTCAGCGTGTCCGAATCCGACACCACGAATCCCGAATCCTACGTGTCCCGAATCCCCGTGTCAGGTTACTTAGGCTGTTTCATATCATTTCATCAATATTTTTGAATTTTTATGTGCAATTAACTTCAAACTGACTTCCGTAGGTGTTAGAGAAGGTTTTTGTTCCACCCATTGTGACCAGTTAAATTACTTGTCACAGTAACTCATGTTCATTATATTCCCCAAGGCACCTTATGCCAAAACTCGGCTTAGACTACTATCCTGTTGTGTTAATCTCACCTTCTTGTTATTCTTGATGGCCGTTCAAAATTCAATGTTGACTAATTATTAATGATTAATATCAACTTGTACATAGGGATACTGTTACTGAATTCAAAATATAACTTAATCCCCTCTTATATGGATCACACACCATATCAAGAGGACACAAGGCTATATATGGTGGCTACCATAAAAGATTCTATTTGCACAAGGACAATGAGGTGTATAAATTCATGTCTTCATCACAGTCTCCAACAACACAGCAGTCAAGAATGGAAGTCTTTCTTCTTATAATATCTTGAAGACTGACAGACTAATGAACTGGACACTAATGAGCCTTTCAACTGCTTG
>APFE030196764.1:2527-39485 GCA_000404065.3 Pinus taeda
ATTAAGAGCTAATAATATTCGACTGTTCTATATTTAGACTGGCAGTCTAAAAATAGACTCCGCCCATATGTCTAAAAACAGAGGTCCATCTATTTTTACCAACATGACCAATCATCCATAAATAGCACCCTGCAACTCATAGACCATGATCCATATGTCTAAAAAAGACATAGTCTAAAAATAGACTTTGCGCCAAAAATAGCCTGCGGGACCACTTAGTGAAGGCGACTTCTTTTCACTAAGCTCCATCATATTGTTGCATTTTCAACAGTGTTGTGCGCATTATTCTACAAGTGGTGCTGTGTGCATGTGGTGCTGTGTACATGTTGTACAAGTGGTGTTGTGTGCATGTGGTGCTGTGTACATGTGGCACTATGTATATGTGGTGTCATGTACATGTCATGCAGGTGGTACTGTGTACATGTGGTATTGTGTACACGTTGTATAGGTGTTGCAGTGTACATGTGGCATTGTGTACACATTGTGCAAGTGGTGCTGTGTACATGTGAGGCTGTGCACATGTCGTGTAGGTGGTGTTTTGTACAAGTGGTACTATGTAGATGTTGTACATATGGTACTAGTGTGCAAGTGGTATTGTGTGCATGTCATAAATGCTATGTTGTGGGCATGTGGTACTATGTATGTGCAGTGTGTAGTCGTAGTATCATGACATGTGTATTCATTGTGTTGTACTCTATGTACGTATATGTATTGTGTTGTGGTGTACATTGGGTGTAGGTGTATGTATGTATTTTGTTGTGTCATACACTGGGTGTAGGTGTATGTATGCATTTTGTTGTGTTGTACATTGAGTGTAGGTGTATGTATGTGTTGTGTTGTGTCATTCACCGGGTGTAGGTGTATGTATGTTTTGTGTTGAACAATGGTTGTAGGTGTATGAGTTGTATGTCAGGTGTAGGTGCATGTATTGCATAGTGTTGTATTCCATGTGTGGTTGTATGCGTGTGGTGCACAATATGTGTATGTGCACATGGTTGAGGAGAAGGCACTAGGTGTTTGTTGGGTGTGGCAACCAATCCGGTGTGTGTATAGAAAGAACAAAGGCAAAAGTAAGGATTGATTAAAGGATAAGTATCAATATTTTATTCTAATTTATTATACATGTGATTTATGATTCTAATTTATGATGGTTATATGTGATCTATGATTCTGATTTAGGATGATTGCATACAATTCATGGTTTTGATTTATGATGGTTGTGCTTTGAGCTAACTAGATGTGATATGTTTATAAATGATGATTTGATTGAACAATTAGTTTGACTTGTTGTGATAGGAATCAAACATAATTGCAAGTGTACATCATTGACTGGCCACTAAAGAGGTATGTTTTGAAGTTATTTCAATTTATTTTGAATATAATGGAAATTATGTGCTCGGTATAGGAAAGCATGAAATGCCTAGTTGGGTGGTTGAAATCAACTGCAAGAATTAGCAACAACAACAAAAGAAATTAGAACCTACAACAATATGTTGTTAAAGCATTCAGGAGCAGGGCCATTATGGGACACTAGTACCCAATAATGTCCATTTATTACCATGAGCATGCTATGACTGGTATGATGGTTTTGAGGTAGGGATATGCCTTGGTTTTTGTATCTTCCAATGCGAGGAAGAATTTCCAAGGGATGGAATGCCTGGGATGGGTGTGCTAGCAGAACATGGAAGGTGTGTGACTGCATGAAAGGGGGTGACCGAATTACCCAAGGGACTGTGTAGAAGAGAAGGGAAGGTGGTTGATATATTTGTTTTGGTCATTAGCATTTCCAGATGGAATCAATTGCACATTGGGAGTGTGCCCTGGAACAATGAGCTTGTAACTATTCGCTGAGAGGACAAGTGGCGTAGGATTATAGTATTGGACATTGGATGTAGATTTGACCTTGTAGTGGATTCTGGACTTGCTGGAAAGGAGGTGAATCTTGGTATTACTTTGAGGGTGGAGGTGCGAGCCTCTGGATTCCCTTGTTGCAGATGCAAGCATCATATCCTTTTATTTGTTGGATGAGAAAATATGTAAATGTGTGTATTATTGTAAATATTGTATCAAGCCGTATTTATAAAGCTCTATAGACAATATGATTATTTGCTGGGTGAAGCAAAGGTGTATGTGTGTATATATGGTTATTATTATAAATATCGTAATGAGTTGTGTTATAAATATCCAGTAAACGATATGTTTGTCATGTTTTAACAGATGGTCCTCGTAAATACTGCAACGAGCTATGTTATAAAATTCCATGGGAAGTATGTTTTGCTTTCAACGGTCTTGCTAGTTATAGGCATCATTAAACACCGAGGACAGTGTTCCCTCAAGGGGGAGGGTTTTGTAACAACCCTGGTTAAAAATACATGTAAAAATATATAAGACCATGGTCATGGGGAGCATATTCCAAGTTGAATGGTGGGAAAGACATCCTAGTGGGTGTTCATTTGGTTTATTATGGCTAAAGGAAATTGAAAAAGGAAATCACAGAGGATTTGGAAAGGCATGAGGCATTTATTGCAATTTATTTATGAAAATAATGGAAATTAGGAGAAAAGGGAGGTGAAAGATCATTGTTGGGTCTCCCTTTTAATACTTATAATGCCCTAATTGACCTATATTTTTGACCTATTTTGCCTCGAATCTATCTACTATTCACCTATTTTCTTAAAGTATATGCCTTTTTAGCTTGATGATGTATCTATGAGGTAATATATATTTCAAAATGCAATTTCTATGTTTTATTGTAGTAAAAGTAACATTATTTGATCTTTTACTCTCTAATTTCTTTGATTGGTTCATATAGATCTTTGGATTTCCACTCCTATTTATCCAATACTCGTTCAACACTCTGGCACTCGGGAAGTTCAGTGATACGGTACCTATGTTATTATTTGTCCAGCCTCTTCAGTAATCTGACACTCGGGTCTTCGTCAAACACCTGTGCACCCATCCGGTACTCGACCAATAGCCGTGTTCTCTGCGACCGCACGCACCCATCCAACACTTGACCGGTGGCTTGAGATCTTGGCTATTGTGCTCATCATATTGTTCTATTCTAGCACCAACCATTCCAATGTTTGATTCTGGTACCAGCTGTTCCTCTATTTCTTTCCGGTACCAACTATTCCTTTATTCTATTTCGATACCCATATTCTACTGTTTGATTCCGATACACATATTCTACTGTTCTATTATGGTACCAACATTCTACTGACTGATTCTGATACCAAAGTTCATCTCCAAACTTAGGACTTTAATAATAAGTCTATGATGGAACTAAGAAAGTTGTTGAAGACATCTCCCTTAGTCAGTTGAGATTCAGTTCCTCCTCATACACTTCGTGTCATGAGGACGAAGTTACAAATATAAATTTAGTTTAACTATATAGATTTGATGATTATCTCCTGTAACTTTGATTATAACGACCCTCTTCTTTATAAAAGAAAGGTT
This sequence comes from Pinus taeda, assembly GCA_000404065.3. Taxonomy (NCBI): domain Eukaryota; kingdom Viridiplantae; phylum Streptophyta; class Pinopsida; order Pinales; family Pinaceae; genus Pinus; species Pinus taeda. The sequence goes on from APFE030196764.1 coordinate 5,987, forward strand.
TGTTGAATGATTAAGTTAATATTTTAATATCTTAGTCTTTTAATATTTTAGTCTTCAGAGAGAGATTAGCTTGGAGAATCAAAGAGTTAGAAATAGAGCACTAGCACTTTGAGATTTGTAATGATGATGAACTCTTAAGTTGTAATCCTTATTTTTGATTAATAATATGAGCAACAGTTGTTAAGATCAGTGCGTTAACTTACTTCTTTGCTCTGTAAGTTTTCAATCTTACCTTGGTAGCTCGGCAAGGGCCCACCAAATCCATCAAGGCAAGTTTTCCCTTTTTTTTTTAAATTAAAAATAGTTCAGTGTTTCCAGTTTTGATTTATGAGTGATAATTTCTTAGTTTAAATTGTATTTGAGTTGCAGATTTAATGATTGATTATTTTAAGCACAGGAAGGATAATACTTGAGATCTCACCATTCACTTACATGTGGCAATAGTGAAGACTCTTATCAAATATTTCCTGTACTGGTTTTGATTGCCTTGTTTAATAATTGAATGGATTCAATTGATTTGGTTAAGATTAATAGTTGTAGGAAATGCAGTTAAGTCCATCTTGTTATTTCATGAGCCTATAAATGGAGGAAATCGCTACCTGATTTAAAATATCTAGTTTACAGTGTTTGAGCATTGTGTGGATTTTCATTAGTTGTGTGATGAAATGAATTAAAGTTTGTAGAATGAAGTGTTAATTTGAAGTACTCACTATCTAGACTATATGCACTACACAACATAACTTATCTATTGTCGGCACATATAGTGCATCTAGTCTATTGATTACGATTCCCTGGTTGATAATTAAGTAATGAGTAAAACACTTATACCTATATATATATTAAATATATATATATATATATATATATATATATATATATATATAATATATATATATATATATATATATATATACACTCAAATAATTTCCCCAACATTTTTGGTGTCGTTTCTAGGGAGCTGTAAATGGTGATAAATTTGTTTTATGGATTTTGAGTAATATTGAGGACAACGTAAGGGAAGAGAGAATATGGTAAGATGAGAGATAAGAACGTGCACATCCAATTTGGTGGGGTTGCTCCAAAGCTGAGTTGTCCTCTCTTTTGGTAAGTAGTTAAAGTTTGATGATTTTGATTTTATGAAGAGAATTAGAGATAGGAAAGGTAGATTTATTTAATCTAAAACCGCATAAAATATATATGGTCCTAAAATTATAGCCCCGAGTAATTCCTCTAATCATTATGAAAGGAAAACACTGAAGGAGGAAAGTCCGGTGATAGTAGCATAGGAGACATCAACAGGAATCGAGACAGTGGTAGAGGAAGTTCAGACTGCAGTGGGGACAATACCTTAGAACATTGTAGATAATCTACTGACTGAACCAAGATATTCTGCAAGTGAGACATCTCCAACTGCCACAAATATTAAAGTGTGGGAAGGAAATTTGGAAGGAGAAGGAGGAAGAGTGAACAACCCAGAAAACAATGAACCAGAAACATTCAGATTTCCAATGCTTGACATTACCAGGACTGTCAATATGAAGAAAATTCCCTTGTCATCATTATCTCATTTCCATGGTATGACATCTGGAGATCTTGATTCAGTTTTATTTGAATTTGATATATTGTGTAGAATTTATAATTATACAGATAATACTCAAAAACTAAAACTTTTCCCATCCACCTTAAAAGACTTTGCATTAATATGGTTCATGAGTCTAGGGGAGCATACTATTACATATTGGGATGACATGAAATCATCCTTTCTGCAAAAATACCAAGACTACTGTAGACCTAGGGATGCTTGGAATGACATCTTTAGAATGCAGCAAGCTGAAGATGAAAGTCTAGAACACTGTTTAGAAAGCTTCCTTTACAACTACCAAAAATCCAAACAAGTTGCTCTTGACCTAGTCTTAGTTAAGACCATTTTTCTAAAAGGAGTACGGGATGACTGCATAAATGTATTTAACCTTATGATTTTGGGTGATTTTTATCAAACATAATTTGCTGAGATTACTGAATATTGTAAAAAGTACTCCCACAATCAAGCCAAAGCTAGAAAAATTCCTAGAGAACTTACAAGTAGAGCTGTCAAACCAACCACAAGTGGGGTAACTAGAACATAATTGGGGAATCTATTGGACAATTTCAAAATTGATATCCTTAGTACCATTAGTAACCATATAGATACCCTCAATAGAAAAATGAAGCAAGAATAGGAAAATGATGCTTTAGTTATCTTTTTTCCTCGTTGTAGGAAGAAACATCCTGAAAAGGAATGTCCCCTTAATATCCTAGAGGTTTGTAGAATTTGCATGGATAAGCACTCAACCGAAGAATGTCCTTTCATTACTAAGATTGCAAGATATATAAAAAGGGGTGATAGAACCACAAGATTCATCCTATCCCTCTAGGAGACCATGGATGCAACAAAACCCCTCCATGTCCCAATATCCTTACATGAAGTTCACTTAACAAAAATGAGCCCCTCAGATGCCTTATTCTTAATGGGGACCCCAATCATTACAAGGAAAATCTTGGAAACAAGGTTGAAGGGGAACTATGTATGGACACATACCTCCACAACCTTGCCAAGCACCCTCTTATCCAAACTACACAAAATATCCTTCAAATATTTTTCAGTTATTGCCAGGGTTTAATCCACCCCTCTTACCTTCGTTCCAACAACAACAACAACAACTTCCCATGAATCCAAATTCACATAAGGCTGCTTTGCCCATGAATCCACTTCCTCAATAGTAGTTGCCTATGAACCCAAACCCATAACAACTTGCTCTGCCCATGAATCGGAGTCAACAACAAGTACCACCAAATCCAAATCCTCAATGATCCACTCAATTTCCTGCACAACCTATTCCAAACCCTAATAATAAACCGACTCAACTTGTGTAGAATGTGGAGTTTCATACCTTCCCTACTTATACCATCATTTCAGTTCTAGTCAATGAGATTCAGTTAAGATCCGGGAGAATATTAAACAAGACAGGACTTGCAATCATTATTCAAGAAGAAGAGCCAACAAATTCACCTCTTGAAAACAAAGAGGAAGATTTTTCTCTTGGCAAGGAAGAAAACCATGCTGAAGTAGTAATCAATTCTACTACACAACCTGAACCATCTTAGGAAATTACTCAACCACCTTACCCAGAAAGGTTGCTTGTTAAAAATCCCGAGGTCCCACCAGAATATGACTTAGAGGCTGAACTATGAAATGTCTATGTGAGGATACCCTTGTTGCAAGCCATCAAATATATTCCCATTTATGCCAATATTGTAAGGGACCTTTGCATTAAAAATCCAGGAAGAAAGAGGAAGTATCCCCCTGTTATCAAGCTAGTTGGCCAATTATCAGAAACCATGTTAGGGATTCCTTTTAATTACATTGATCCTAGAAAACAGGTAGTGGCCTATTCTTAAACCTACAGGAAGCCTGGATGTCATAACAATTGTACTAGCTTCCTGGGAATATCTTATAGATTTCTTTGTGATCCATCCAAAATCCTCCAAACCTAAACATCTAGTAGTACTGGGTCAACCTTGGATCACTACTGGTGATTCCTTCATTGGATGTAGTTATGGAGAGATGAAAATTTCTAATGGGTGTCAAAGTCAAAAGATTGTTTTATTTCCTCTTTCTCAACCTGCTACAGAAGTTCCTCTATGGTTAGAAATCCCATAAGGAGAGGAGGAATGTGCTCAACCATTTTTAACAATTGAACAATCTAAAGGTCTTCAAGAATAGACTGAAGATCAAGTTTTGAACTTGTTCTCAGCCACAATGATATGTATTGATTTCCCACAGTCCTTCAAAGAATATGAACATATTTTCAGTTTTGAATTTCAGGAAACATGTCATCCTTCTACCTCTACATTGTTTGCAACAACAACAACAAATGAAAGAAAGGAGTCATCTGTCCATGATGTTGAAATTAATCCTGGGAAGTCTCTATACATTAATTCTAGTCTAGGGTTAGAACAATAAGAACAACTAATCCAAATGATTAGGAGGCAATGTGGTTCTTTTGCATGGGACTATTCTAACATGAAAGGAGTTCACCAAGATACTTGCATGCACCATATCTATACAAATGATGAAAGTAGACCAGTAAGGCAACCTAAAAGGGGAATGAACCCAACCCTAAAAGATATAATAAAAGAAGAGTTTCAAAAACTCTTAAATGCTAACTTCATTTACCATATTTCTGATAGCAATTGGGTGTCACCATTAGTCATTGTACCTAAGAAAAACGATAAATGGAGGATTTTTGTGGATTTTAGGGAACAGAATAAGGCCACATTTAGATACTATTTCCCATTTCCTTTCATTGATTAGGTATTGGATACCTTGACTGGGAAGACATATTTTTCCTTCCTGGATGAATTTAGTGGCTATATCCAAATACAAATTGAACCTGAAGACCAAGAAAAGACCACCTTTACTTGTCCATGGGGTACTTATGCCTATAGGGTTCTTCCTTTTAGGTTATGTAATGCCCTTGCCACCTTTCAAAGGGCTATCCTTGCTATTTTCTCAGATCTAACCCAAGACTATGTCAATGTCTATATGGATGACTTCACAATATACGCGAAAGATTTTCAACAAGATTTAGACAACCTGGAGAAAGTTTTAATCAGATGTCAAGAGACTAACCTTTCCCTTAGCAATGAAAAATCTAGAATGATGCTTACTGAGGGTATTGTGCTAGGTCATCATATTTTTGAAACTGGGATAAGAGTGGATCCTGCTAAAATTGAAATAATTGTTCAAATCAAAACTCTCAACTCTCAAATAGAAGTTAGAAGCTTTCTAGGGCATGCTAGATACTATAGAAGATTTATTCAAAATTTTACCACAATAGCCGCTCCTATCTTTAAACTTCTAAGTAAATATGTGGATTTTCAGTGGAATTTTGAGTGTCAAATTTCCTTTGAAACTCTTAAACAAAAACTATCAACTACTCCAGTTCTAAGAGGACCAAATTGGAGCCTCCCTTTTCACATTTGTATGGATTAATCAAACACAACCTTTGGGGTTGTTTTAGGCAAAAGGGAAAATAAAACCCTCTACACCATTTACTTTGTCAGCAAAAATCTCTCCCCTATCGAGCTTAACTATACAGTCACAGAAAATGAATTCCTATCAGTAGTTCATGCCATCAACAAGTTTAGACATTATATAATTGGGTATGAAGTGTTTGTACACAAAAATAATTCAACTATTATATTTTTAATGAATAAAACAATCACTAATGCTTGAGTTACTAGATGGTTGCTACTACTGCAGGAATTTAATATTACTATTGTTGATAGGCTAGGAAGAGACAATCTTGTTGTTGATTTCTTGTCTAGATTTGTTCATACATGTGATAGTGCACCAATTGCTTATTATTTTCCTGATGAAATTTATTTTCTATTTCCACTTATACTCCTTGGTATGCAGATGTAGCCAACTACTTGGTTACAGGAAAACTGCCACATAATCTGTCCTCAAGAGAAAGACAAAGAATCATTCAACTCAACACTAATTATATGTGGCATGATGATTGTCTGTACTATACTAGATCAAACCTCGTAATTAGAATATCTTTACGAGAGGATGAAATGGAGGACATCCTAAAATATTTCCATAATGAGCCATGTGGTGGACATTTTGTCGACAAAAGGACCACATACAAAGTGTTACGGTCTGGATATTATTAGCCCACTATTTTTAAACATGCAAAGAAGTATGTGGCTAGCTGTGACGATTATCAAAGGATGGGAAAACCAACCCCAACAAATGAAATGCCTCTTCAAGCACAGGTAGTTATTGAACCCTTTGAAAAATGGGCATTAGATTTTGTTGGTCCAATTTCTCCTACGTCTAAAAAGAAAAATTATATTTTGGTATGTACGGATTATGTAACCAAGTGGGTAGAAGCTGTTGAGTAAATTAATTCCTTAATAAAAAAACAACTAATAACTTGAACATTAATTATCAACCCAAGGAGCGTCTTTTTATTTCAAGGCAATCAACAAAATATATGCAAGCAGTTACCAATAGCTAACTTTGGTTCTACATGATTGTGTTCTACACTACCAAGCTCATTCAATAAGAAATAAAATGTAAGACTTGAATAACAATACTAATTTAAAAAGAATAAAGTAAATGAAAGGAAAATAATTATTCTAATAACACAACTTGAATCAATACTAAATTAATCCAAACCTTGCTGAATTGGAAATTTAACCTATTGCACCCAACAAAATTCAAATGCTAATCTAGAGCAACAAATTAAATGAAATCTAGAAATTATAGGGAACAACAAATCTAGAAAATGCAACAGTTAACAAATTACTTAAAAAAAGGAAATTTACTTTAATCAATAGAAATTGAAACTCAAATAAATAAGCTTACAACTAAACTACTTTGGATGTTCAAGGCAACACCTCGTCCAAGGTAGTGGGCCCAACTGCCCAAGCGTCAGTTCTGCCTTGAAAAAAATTCAAATCAGATTACAAGTAGACAATTGTGAAATTCCACTGATAGCTCCTTTCATTAAAAATTAAAAATATATACAATACAACTCTGAGCTCTGCCTCTAATTCAATAATTTTCCCTCCTCTCCTCTTTGATCTTTGTTTTCATTTAAATACACAAAGAGTAAAGGGAAGTTACAACTACATTGATTACATAATGATTTCCTTTACAATTGTAGATTGTCCACAACAAATTGAACTGTAAGATCAAATTTGCAATATCTCTCCATCATGATTCAACTGGAACAAGTCAAATCTGGTAACACGATTGGGAGAATTTGGAAAACGACCACAACAACAAATCTGAGAAAATCACCTTCAAAGAACCTTGCGTTTCTCTCAATCTAGACCAAAGTTTGGAAAAATGCTCATTGGAAAACTAATTTGGTTCGTTTTGCACAAAATCTGTGTATCGAATTTTTGAAGATTCATCTTAATTTGCCAAAAATGTTCAACGCAAAACTATCACGTTTTATCCCAACAAATTTATGAGTTGGAATATTTGACTATGTGCTGAAGATCAAATTTACAATCTGGAAGAGATATTGGAGGATAAAATCGTGAGTGATGTTATAACAAATTCATTAATAAACCATCATTGGAAAAATCATGCATAGTAATCATCAATTTATTAAACATAAAGGAGAACAAGTATTACTTATCCTCAACAACATAAGTAATTATGAAAAGGAATTATATGATAAATTATGTGATAAAAGAATGGTAGGAATGGATGAAATATATATTAAGAAATGGCAATAATGATGAAAATATAGTGGCCCAATATCTCCCCAAAACTGAACATGTTGCATGTCCTCATGCAACCCAATGCCTCTCTATTAACCAAGTTGCAATACAATAACCAAGACACTCATCCCAACTTAGGATGTTGACGGAACAAAATGCTTCTTCCCCAAAGGTTTCTTTAAAACAATAGTTATTCAATTCTATCATTGTTGGTGGAGCTGTAACAGTTTGGACATTAATTTTCAATAATATATATATGAAGTTGCAGCTAAATATGATACAAGTAACAATGAACTTCATTAACCATTTTCTCAAAAAATACAAACCAGGTTTTGCTGAAATTTTGCAATAAGATTTCCACTATATTAATGTTTCTTCAACCCAAAAATCAGAGCTATCTAATGCATGGATTTCAAGATATCAACACAATGGCTGTAGGCAATAGTGCATGATTTTTGGAATTTTACAAACTGGTTTATCTTGAAATTTCATGGGTTTGTGTATTTTAATGATACCTCTTTATTGTCCAAAAATCACAAGAATCCAGTTTATAGTTTTAAATATATATGTGAATCAATTTCTCCAATGTATATAAATGTAATTATATGCCTTAAATGAGGAAGAAAAGAGAAAATAATCATCACGCGTAGAAATTTCTCCCCCAAACTAGAAAATTAGCATGCCCTTATGCTACACTAGAAAATAATGTGAGGTTGTTGCTACAATTATTATTGAAATCTCGGCTTGGTGTAAAACAACAGGTCATAAGAGAGGTTTTGAGAATGAATAAGGATATCGATGGATGATAAAGAGTATTGATGACATGGTCATGAGAAATACACTCCCCCAAACTGAAAGCTTTCGTGTCTTTTTAAAAAAATTGGGAAGTGGTGAAGAAGTGGAACTAATAATTTGAAACTATGAGTAAATAATGCTGGGTGTTTTTTCATGACATTCTCCTAAAATTTTAATAAATAAAAAACTTATGCTATTTTACCTCAAGTTTTACCTCCATGAAAGTGTGGAATGACATGGATGGACTGATATTTGTTGAAGATGATGTAGGTTGAGCTGATGCTGAAAATGATACATAAGGTGGAAACCATGCAAGCTGAAAGAAAGTAATTACAAAGTGTAGCTATGTTTCCTTCCCCAAACTGATTAGTTTCCCTATCATCAAGGTTTATATAACACATCTCATGAGTAGCCTCAATCAATAATTCCACCTCAATTACCGCATTATCTATAAAAGTGACATAAAAGGAATATAAAAGAGGGTAAAAATGATGAGAAAAAATACGCATTCCCTATACCCATCAACTTTGGTTTCTATGGACAAAAAATGGTGATAATTAGTTATCTTAGTCTTTGCCTCTCAAGATCTGACCAATTACTTGGTGTTCACAATTAGAATTAGGCCTCTTTATTATACCCCAAAATAAGAGTAGTGTTGTCAAGCTAGGAATGAATGACGAATAATTGGGCAAAGGAACTATCTTTAGTTAAAAATATGAAACATGTTAGAAAAGGTCAAATCTCAAATATCCTAAAGTTTCATCCCTGACATGTAAAGTGAATATTTAGAACTCATTAATAGATATAAACCATAACGATCATCATCTAAGAACTGATTAGATATTACCCCATGAACCATGAGTTCTAGCAAACCTTATATATGCAACAATAGGCTTTATCAACAATTAGCTTTGAGAAAACAATGTAACCAAGTATATCATAGTATTGAATTAACTTCTATACCATAGACATGGCCACTGCTATCAGCAAGTGTCTATAGCCTCGACAGGGATGCATTTTTAACCCATTGAGATGCCAGTGTCCCATCTATTAGAAATAGATACATAGTTACAAGAGCATTTCAATTTACTTAGATATATATTGAAGGTCATTGTTCTGGCTTGGTAACCAGTTAATAACAATGCCATTCATGAGAGCTAACAAAAGTGAACAAGTCATCTCGTGATGAGACCTCTTGTACTTTATTTTTACAACCGAAGGCCATTACCCTGGCTTGGTGACCAGTAGTGGTAATGTCACTTTATTAGGATCCATGATCATGGTAGGTTTGCTTGTGATGAGACCTCCTATCCTTCAACTGACTATTTTTGTTTAAAATTCAACTACGGTTATTTTTAATCAACAAAAGATTATGCAATAGATGTGTTACAGAAAAATTTGGGCACATCAACCCCGACTTCCAGATTCGTATTATTAGGGTCCATCAACCCCTAACTCAATTGTTTTCATTCCCTAATGAAGTTAACCTACATCATGCTTGCCTCCCAAGAGTTTCATGACACCATTCATCCAAAAAGTGTCCTAAGGAGATTAGCGCAGATGACCCTTTATCAGGCTGCAATGCATTGCAGGAACTACACTGTCTCACTGCTATGCATCACACCTAGCCTTTGTTTCACCTGCACTAAGCGAGATTCATCGGATTTTTGAAATGAGTCCATTGGATTCCTCATCCAATTGATGCTTCTGGAAGTTTCCATATGGATTGAGCTCGCTTTTGGATGAGGAAGAGGATGAATGAACCTTAATCCATTATCCCTTCCTCCATGGAACCACTTCCCAATTTTGGCAAAGAATTCATGAGGGCCATTAATGGCTTAAACTCCTCCATTTAGCTATAAATTGACTAAGCATTCAAAGGCTGGTCAAGGTTGGAATTTCTTGAGCTAAGGAAACGCTGTTTGAATGAGATTAGTAAGAGTATTGTAATGATGTTGAAATGTTGCTTCATGAGGAGAGAAGGGTTTGAAGCTAGAAGGATGACACTGAATCGAGCATGCATCTACATGGGTTGTAATCTTTCCTTCTATCAATAAAGAATTCTAAGATTTTTCTATTCATGTGTTTATATGATGTATATCGTATTCTTGATTCTATGGTATGTTTAGTTAACAGATCGTCATTATTGTATGCTTTGATGGGTTTCAGTCTCGGCTAGTGTGCAAGTACTTTCCAAGCGAGTTAAGTACGGAAAGGAGTGGCGAAATTGGTCAAAGGAGAGAGGGATCGAGCGAAAGTTATAGGTTGGTACCTTCGTTCTTCTTTCTCTTATCTATTAACTATAGGAAAAGTGATGAATTACTTTGTCTGTTGTTTCTATCTAGCTACTAGGTCTAGAAGGTTAGGCGTTTGAAGAACACTAAATTTGCCCAAAACAAGATGAGGTGGTAGGTCATCTCCTTAAGAGCTAGGGATGACATAAAAAGTTTTGTAGTAACTATTTTCAACTTGGGTAGTCTTACTTATCAAAAACTAATAACCTTAAAGTGATTGCTGATAAATATATTTTTCTTTGTTAAAGATTGGGGTTGAGGAATATTTTGTTAGATAGTGACGAAAATAATTAAGTACAATTTTGTGGTAATCATCATAAATTTACAAGATTAGGGACTTGAAAAATTAAGAAAGTTGAAAATTGACATAGTGAAATCATCTTTGCATAATTATTCCTTAAAAATAATATTATTTTTATAGATAAAAAAAGATAAATTGACTACCAAATCATTATGTCAAAGAGGACCTAGAACATTAAAAGCATTTTCCATTCACCAAGTGTTGAATCAAAAGCGTGAAAATGGGTAACCGTGACTTAGGTAACAACAACTGTAATAGAGGGAACAATCGATGCGACCTAGGAAACAACAATTGTAACTAAGGGAACAACAATCACGACCAAGGGAACTACAACTGTGACTAAGGGAACAACAATTGTGACTACAGGAACAACAATTGTGACTAAGGGAACAGCAACCGCAACCAAGGGAACAACAACTGTGACTAAGTGAACAAAAACCATGACCAATGGAACAACGACTGTGACTAAGGGAACATCAACCATGACCAACGGAACAACAACTGTGACTAAGGTAACAACAACCGTGACTAAGGGAACAACAACTGTGACTAAGGGAACAACAACCGCGACCAAGGAAACGACAGTTATGGCTAAGGTAGCAACAACTATGATTCAAGATTTATTTATCCAACAATACTATCGTTGCATGTTACAACCTTGAAATTACCCATACCATTTTAAGCTTGTGGACATGAAATATCAAGCATGACTGTGGCAATCCCTCCCAAAAACTATCTCAATGGGAGATCCTAGCAAGGTGATATGGAAAAGGATTAGTCATCCAACAATCATAGTCACTTTACAAAATAATGAGGAATTAAGAGTAAATCATTCCTACCAAGACTTACCATAAGAATGTTTAATATTAGATATGAGGCAACCATATACTTGATAACACTGAGGAACAAATGGATAGATTTGGAGCAACAACATGAAACTTCACAACTTACTTCTTTTATTTTGGTGAAGGAACAAAAGTCATGACATTGAAGAAAACAACACTTGAAACATAAAATCATACAAGAAATCAAAAAAGAAAAAAAACACTTTATTGAAAAACAATAAATAAATAAATAACTTAAGTTACAACAACTGTGATTTCAGGTGCAGTAATGTTGTTTCCTAAGGGAACATCAATCTGTTTCTAGGAACAACAATTTGTCAATGGTGAATGAACGAAAACAAAATATCTTTTGGAAAAATGCTTTGGTGGCAATGACTTGGGTCTTCAAATTGAAATCAATTCTTCATTTCTCCTGTTATGAATTTTTCTAGTAACAAAAAAGTCTTCATGTTGTTTTTTTTCTTCTTGTTGGTAGACATTAGCGGGAAATTTGTGGCAAGCTCTTATAAGAAATTTTAGATCATCACACCTAAAAAAATACTCAACATCATATGATATTAAATTTCTTAACAGATGCTTGGATGAAATGCCCTTATTTCATTAACATTGTCTTCAAGATTCACTTTTTCATAAATGGAACTCCTTTATTCTCCCCGGACCTACAAAAAATGAGCATCTACTTGCAATAAAACATAAAATCATGGAATAAGAGAGGTGTGTGGGCTCTCTTAATCCAAGGAATATGAAAAAAAAAAATGAAAAAAATAACAAGTAGTTACTCTATAAAACAAATCCAAGGAAAAAAATATTAATTTATTACCTGCGGGGGAGCGGTGGCCAACCATACAAACCAGTAGTGTTTTAATAATAACTTATTTGTTTTTCGTCTGGTTTGAGTGATTCCAAAGCCAAATGAAAGTGAATTAATAGGGATATCTCCAAAAGAAATAGGTTCTAAAAATTCCATGATATTATGTGTCAAATTTACTTAGAACAACCTGCATAACATAGTCATTTTCTATTTCCCAGCTTAGCCCAATAGTTGATATTTTAAGAATAACTTTTTGGTTTGATGATGGATTGAAATAATTCAAATTGGAGATTAAATTAATTTCATATATATATCTCCAATAGAAATAGGTTTTGAATGAAATAATAATTGATAGGTCAAATATGCTAGTGAACATCCGGAAAAACAGAGTTTTAAGAATGCTGGTTTACTATGGGTAGTCAGTATTTTGGTCATAATTTTTTCATAAAATATAGAAATAGAGTGATTAAAATTTCCTTGTAAACTAGATTCATTGGGGAATATACCATAGAAACAGGTTTGCAATATCTAGTCATTTAGGCCTCCAAAAACTAACTGTCCCAACTCTGTCCCTGAGCTGCCTACTAGACAACCTGTTAATGTTTTGGTCATAATTTTTTCGTTTCAAATCCACATTGAGTGATTCAAATTGGGTTAGAAATTAGAAATAAAGGGCTTCTTAGGACAGAAACATATTTTGAAAATATTCCCATTTGGTCCCTCAAAACATTACTGTCCTGACTATGTTTTTAGTAATTTACTCAAGCCCGCATGCCATAAAATATGGCAAACAGGCAATTTTTCCCAAAATGGTAATGAGTGTTTGTAGAAACCTGATTTTAAATATAATATGTCTACATATACATTTTTATTTTTGAAGATATATCACCAATATTGATTTAGACAACATATTGCAACAAAGACAATCTTTTTACATATAAAGAAATTTATTTATTTGTCTCCTTATTTATTCTATTTTTTTACACTAATCTACTCTACTTTGAAAAAGATGAAATATCTCTACATATAACAGTACTTCCAGTGGAGCCATTTTCAAAAAAAGGTCTCAAGTATTTACATACCCAAATTAGAAAAATGTACGTTAATAAATACTAGGGTAGGAGAGACCAATTTCCCTTGAAAATATGGTGCCAAAAATCGCTGAAGTATGGAATGATGTTGCAAACAAATGATGGAGTGAAACCGAGATTCAATATATAATTTTCTTTCTTGGTTTTCCATAGTTGTCATAACATGAAATTCTTCAGAAAATTGAGTGTCCAATGTCTTGTTGATTTCATTTGCTTGTTGATGCAGACTAGCAGAAACCTCATTTTCTTCCATAACTTCTGCACTTTTTGGATTTGAAACCTTCCCAATATCAATATAAGTTTCTAGCAATGGTGCATGTGAGATGGAATGGGTGCATAAATTTTGTAGTTCAACATTGTAAGCATGCTATACTGGTTTATTACTGTGAAGGTGTGGAATGGATTGAGCAAGAAATTGTATAGGGCACGGAGGATTTTGATGATGTAGTTGATTGGATTGTGTGGATGATTTTTATAGACAAGAAAGATGTTGTTGAAGAGTTGGTGAAGAATATGAATGATGTTTTTGTGCTACAAGATGAGAGAAAGTTTTCATGTAATCATAAGGTAAGACATACTAAAATTGTGGACAATATTGGTGGGGGTTATACTGGGATTGGTATGGTTGCCCTAATACATGAGTAATCCATGATGGATAATTCAAGTAAGAGAATGAAGAGAAAGTGTTTTTAGCCATTCATGTAGGCCATGGTTTCCATGGTTGTGAGCTTGTAGCTTCTTGATCTCTTTGATATGCTGCTTTCATCCTAGGTAAGAAAGATAAGTTACCCATGTGGTGTTTCTTTCGACATAGAAGGAAAAAAACTTCTTAAAATTTTTATTGATTTTTCTTAATCTGAACAACATCCAATTGTGAATTTAGAGATCTAATAAAATCAATTTTAAAATGTTCAAATAAATCATTGATTTCAGCTCTAATATCTCTTGTTCCTGTAGAATATTTGGAAAGGAAAGAAGAAAGTTCCCTAGAATTCTTACCAGCCTTGGAGATTCCTCTTGAATACCTTATGCATAAATCACAAAAATAATCATATGATAGCTGAAAAACATCACCTTTTCCCATTAGATTTAAGATTCCTAAAAATTCATCTTTGATTCCTTTAAGAAGGAGCGTTTTCAAGATCTATTTTTCCAAATGCTTATGCTTTGATTTTTGAAGGTTGTATTGAAATTGCTCCACATAGTCCTCCAAGCTTTCATATTCCCCTTGTGTCATTCTTAAAATATCTTCATTGGAGTTGCAGTAGTATTGACACTTCTTCAAGAATATATTCTTCATGTCCTCCCATGTTTGGATGTAATTCCCACCAAGACTCATAAACCATTGAAGAGTTGCTCCTTTTAGAGTAAGATGAAACACTTTCAACCTTTGATCATTAGTACAATAATCATATCCTCTACAAAGTATTTCAAACTCAAATAAGATTGTATCTGGATCTTCGTTTACCAAACCATGAAAATTTGGTAGAGTAAATGGGGGAACGATGTACATTTGTGTCACTCCTACTAGATCTCTGATAGGGAATTCAAAAGTAGCATTGTGTGCCATTTCTTACCAAAATAGAAGGTGTTCTTCATGTGTTTCTCCAAGGCTCCTCCTTCCAATTTTCCTGCCAATTGGTTAGTGAAATGGGTGGTGCTTACATCACCACTTGATTGAAATGATAAAATTTCTTCAAATTTTTACCTCTAAGATTCCTACTTTTATCCATGCATGATATATGACTTGAAATTTCCTATAGAGGGTAGACCTCACCACAAGTTCACTAGGGTGCGTGCGTAGGTTCTTACCTTCCATCTTTAATATCCAACCCTCTCGGAGTCAAGAATGCATATACACCTAGATATTAGTGTGGTAGTACTATTTGACTGCCTCCCCGACAACGATGCCAAAATGTTGAGTAAATTAATTGCTTAATAAAAAACAATTAATAACCTGAACATTAATTATCAACCCAAGGAGCATATTTTTATTTCAAGGCAATCAAAAAATATATGCAAGCAACTACCAAAAGCCAACACTAGTTCTACATGATTGTGTTCTACACTACCAAGCTCATTCAACAAGAAATAAAATGTAAGACTTGAATAACAATACTAATTTAAAAAGCAAAAAGTAAATGTTAGGAAAATAATTATTTTAATCACACAACTTGAATCAATACTAAATTAATCCAAACCTTGTTGAATTGGAAATTTAACCTCTTGCACCCAACAAAATTCAAATGCTAATCTAGAGCAACATATTAAATGAAATCTATAAATTGCAAGAAACAACAAATCTAGAAAATGCAGCAGCCAACAAATTACTTAAAAAAAGGAAATTTACTTTTAGGAATAGAAATTGAAATTGAAATAAATAAGCACACAATAAACTACTTTAGATATTTAAGGCAACACCTCACCCAAGGTAGTGGGCCCAACTGCCCAAGAGTCAGTCCTTCCTTGAAAAATAATTCAAATCAGATTACAAGTAGATAATTATGAAATTCCACACATAGCTCCTTTCATTAAAAATTACAAATAGATACAATACAACTCCGAGCTCTGCTTCTAATTCAATAATTGTCCCTCCTCTCCTCGTTGATCTTTGTTTTCATTTAAATACACAAAGAGTAAAGGGAATTTACAACTATATTGATTACATAATGATTTCCATTACAATTGTAGATGGTCCACAACAAATTGATCAACAAGCTCAAATATGAAATATCTCTCCATCATGATTCAGCTGGAACAAGTCGAATTTGGTATTGCAATTGGGAGAATTTGGAAAATGGCCACAACAACAAATATAAGAAAATGACCTTCAAAGAACCTTGTGTTTCTCTCAATCCAAACCAAATTTTGGAAATCTAATTTGGTCTGTTCTACACAAAATCTATGTCTTGTATTTCAAAATTCATCTTCATTTTCCAAAAAAGTCCAACACAAAACTGTCGCGTTTTATCCCAGTGAACTTCTGAGTTGGAATATTTGACTATGTGATGAAGATCAATTTTACAATATGGAAGAGATATTGGAGGCTAAAATTATGAGTGATGTTATAACAAATTCACTAATAAACAACCATTGGAAAAAACATGCATAATAATCATCAATTTATTAAAAATAAAGGAGAACAAGTATTAATTATCCACAAGAGCATAAGTAATTGTGAAATGGAATTATATGATAAAGTATGATAAATAAAGTGATAAAAGAATAGTAGGAATGGATGAAATATATGATAAGAAATGGTAATAATGATGACAATATAGTGGCCCAACAAAACCGAAAGCATTATACTCTACTAATGAGCAATCAATTATTGATTTCTAATTTGAGGAAATACTAACTCGATTTGGTGTACCGAGAGAAATAGTAAATGATCAAGGCATCCAATTTAACTCTAAATTTGTCAAAACCATTATTGAGCAATACCAAATTAGTCATCGGAAATCCACCCGTTATCATTCACAGGAAAATGGGCAGGTGGAATCCACTAATAAATTTATTGAAGCCATTCTCACCAAGACAGTATAAATAGATCACAAAGATTGGGCTGATATGTTACCTGAAGCTTTGTGGGCCTATAGGACAACCTAGAGGAACACAACAAGACACTCGCATTATGAGTTGGTTTATAGAAAACAACTACTCCTTCCTATAGAGTTCCAGTTTAAAACCTTCAGAAAAACCATGCAACTATGAATAGATTTGGGTGAGGCACAAAAACAAAGATTTATGAGTTGAATGTATTAGATGATATCAGACAAGATGCACTTCAAAGAAAAATGCTTGTCCAAGATCAGAGAACCAAATGGCATGAAAAGTTCCTTACATATAAAAGTTTTCAACTTGGAGACTGAGCATTGTTATACGATAGCAGGTTTAAAAACTTCAAGGGGAAGCTATCAACTAGATGGCTCAGACCTTATGAGATAGAGATAGTATACAACAATGGCTCAGTTAAGATCAAGACTATTGATGGAGAGTAGACCTATTTTTTCGTTAATGGACACGAATTGAAAGTTATCATAAGCCACTATCAAAAGAGGATTATTCCAATCATGTTCTTCATAATTATGAAATAAAGTTGGTCGGAAAGAGGAACTCTCCTCTCGCTGATCCACCTCTGTAAGTTTTGCAGCATAATTAATTTCATTTTGTACATATATGTATATAGGTGTGCTAATGTATATGATGAATTTTGCATTACTAACAAAAACAAAAGTTGAATGTGTTCTCATGTAGATAAGAAATAAGTAGAACATCTTCTAGGTGTAGGTTTATTCCTTTATCTAGGTCTGGTAGATTATCTTTGGAAAATGGGGCTTATGGAGTTTTCTTTAAGTTTTATAAAGTCCTAAAAATTGAAAACATCGATGAGCATGAAATAGCTCGGGCTCAAGAAAAATCCATGGGAGAGTGAATGGAGTTTTCTTTAAGTTTTTCAAACTCCTTAAAATTGAAAATACCAGTGAGCATTAACTGATATGGGCTTGAGAAAAATAGATAGAACAATAATAGTTAGGTGATTTTCCAATAAAATAGAAATGGAAACAGGAAACAAAGTCTAGCTTGATCCTAAGAAGAGGAATATATCCAAATACAAAATTTCTTTTGATTACAGAACCTTGGAACCTGATCAATGACTTCTTTTGCTTCAGTTTCCACCACTTCCATTGCGATTTTTGAATTCCTGCCCAGTGTGTATTGTTCATTTTCTCGTTTGTTCCAATAAATGAATTAATATACAAAATAAACAATTATCATTATCTACTCTAGCTAGACCTTCAGAATAAGTTAAATTTCAAGAGGAAGCCTGAAAAATCTCAATTTGGAGATTTTACTAAGACATCTGTGTTCATCCAGTACTGAAGAAGACAACTGTGCTCATCTGGTACTGAAGAAGACATTTGTGTTCATCTGGTATTGAATAAGCTCTCTATGTTGATCTGGCACTGAAGAAGCTCTCTTTGTTTGTCCGATACTAAAGAAGTTCTCTACGTTCATCCGATACTGAAGGAAATGTTTTATGTGTAATCTAGTAATGGAGGTGTGAGATCAATATTTTTATTAAGGATTCATATTAATTGTGCGATGATATAAGATTATACTCACTTTTATTACCTTTACTTGCTAGCCCTATCCTAATCCTAAACCACTTACCTTCGTTACAAAGGAAAATACTTTTGTGTGATTGAGTGGGATGGGAATGGGTATGATTAACAGAACACTGATCCTAATCTAAGAAAGTATACTATATGATTATCTCTTATTCCACCTCCATGGGTCATTTAAGTAATGATGATCCCACCATTTAATATCCGTAAATATGAATGATGGCAGTAATTTCTAATGGAACTCTGATGTGAACCATGCTATACCTCTGTACTCGACCACATCCTATGTATCATGTCTAACACTCATTCCTATAAATATGATGTCAGACATGGGAATAGTTTCTGAACGAGCTCTGCATACAATGTATCATTGTCATAAACACCACTCACTTACCAATTATGCATACATTGTAGCTGTTATAATTTCCCCTTTGAATTATAAATGCCCCTTTGGATGGATTTACCATCTAGATGAGAATTATTTCCTTTATTTCTTTGCCTTTAGTACTGTGTGACCAATTTCGGTACCCTTGTATCCCCATTTTCAAAATTGTGCGTCAACCATTTTTGGTAATGTGTATGTCAATTACATCCGATACTCTGTAAAACTACTTCTGGTACCCTGTGTTAAGCATTTCCGGTACTCGTTCACCATTTCATGTAACAAACCCCCCTGAATTTCAAGGCTCGTTTTCACGGCTAGCATGGGGGTGGATAGGCACGAACCTAAATTTCAGTCTTACAGAGAGACCAATGAGTATCAATCATGTAGGGAGAAGTTCAAGCAGGTCGGGTGGACTTCATTCCTTAGAAAATTTAAAGGGTATCATGAAGGTGTCTCTCTCGCTTTTAGTCAGAATTTTGATGGTGAGAACGTTCAATTTGGAGGTCTACAATTTAAAGTTACCAAGACCACCATAGCAAAGGCCATGGTTTTACTACCCACAGGAGAAAAGTATTTTAAAGGTGCAACCATCAACAAGGAGCTTTGTTGCATATTCTTCACTCCAGAACACCAGAACCCAAACTGGACTAAAGGAACTCTGAGAATTTGGGTTAAAGAAGAGTATATATTAATGCCCAATGGTATGCAAAGTTTTGTGAGTTGTGAGGGAAGGTATGATGTTACCTTCCTTTATCATTTGAGACTTTTGTTGCATTTCAAGGGAGGTCCTAAAATATATTTTCCATACTTTCTATGGATAAGCCTAAATAATATGGAAAGAGGAATTAAGTCATCCTCTAAAAATGTTCAAACCAATATCTACCACCATGGGTTAATCAAACTGTTATTTGTCCATGAAATCAAGAAGTAGGGTAGTGTTTGGAAGAAATTTCTAGCACAACACTTTTCTCAAGCAGAAGGTTCCCAACACATGGAGGAAAGACTACTAGAAGAGAGCACTATGGACCTTGACAACAAACAGGAAAGTAGTAAGAAATATTAGAAGAAATCAAAGTCCAAGGAAGCTATTGATAGCCCTACTCCATCGAGGTTTTCAACAAGTTAGATGAGGGTGAATTCGAAGGCAAGAAATAATCTCCTATATCAACAATAAAGTATTCAAAGAGTAAGAGGCCTCCTATCGATTCACCCACTCCGAGTAAAATTTTGACCAGTGGGAAGAAGAAGAAAAAGTCAGCTAGCCTTGACAAAGAAGAATTCACATGTACTACTTCATAGGTAGCTATCGAATTACCCTAAGAAGAAACTCCTGCACCAAGTGCTAGGAAAGAAAAGAAGCCTAAAATTATTGAAGGCAGTGACAAGGGTTAAACTTTATGAAAAGAAGAAGATACATGGATAGGAAAAGGAAGCCACAGTGACCCTGGCATCGACAAAGGAAAGAAGAGAAGGTTTTTTGAGGATAGTGAGCCATCAACACCCCTATGTTGAACCACTAGAGGTATGGCAAAAGTGGTAATAACTACTCCCACTCCTCCTCTTCCAACAAATTTGATTGATATCTTTGCCTCTCCTGAAGGAGAACATGTACAGGAGGAGACACTCAATGAAACAAAAGATCTTCTCACAAAAACTTTGCAATAATTGAGCAGAGAAGTAGAAGCTAAGAGGTGATTGGCCAAATAGAAAACACCTAAACCTAATATTTCTTTAGCTAGGCAACAAATGATGGCCAAGATTGAAAAACTTCAAAAGAAAAATGAGAAATTAAATGCATAAGTGAAAGAATACGTAATGCTGGATGAATATCTTATGAAGGAAAACAAGAAGCTTAAGAAGAATAGCCAGAAGCTACAAGAGGAGTGTGATTAGGCCTCCACTAAGTTGAATAAGGTTCTTAGTCTTGTGCATTTTACCAGGGTCATTAGGAGGGAACTCAAGGAAGAGGCCTCAGATGTGAAGGTCTTGGAGCCAAGTAACTGATACCCAGGCAAGGAAGGCTTCATTTTTGGAAATTTTGAAGATTGATTCAATCCTTTTTGCATGAGGGCATGTAAAAACTTGAGCATGGGGGAATGTTGGGTCTCCCTTTTGATACTTATAATTCCCTAATTGACCTCTATTTTTGACCTATTTTGCCTCGAATCGATCTACTATTTGCCTATTTTCTTCAAGTGTATGCCCTTTTAGCCTTCTGATGTCTATATGAGGTAATCTATATTTCAAAACACAATTTCTATGTTTTCTTGTACTAAAAATAACATTATTTGATATTTTACTCTCTAATTTATCTAATTGGTTCACATAGATCTTTGGATTTCCACTCCTATTCATCCAATACTCGTTCAACATTTTGGCACTCACGTAGTTCAACGATCCGGTACCTATTTTCTTACTTGTCCAGACTCTTTAGCAATCCGGCACTTGGGTCTTCGTTAAACACCTGTGCACACATCCAATACTCGACTAATAGCCGTCTTCTTAGCGGCCACGTGCACCACATGCATGCACCCATCCGACACTTGACTAGTGGCCGAAGCTCTTGGCTATTGCGCTCATCATATGGTTCTATTCCAGCACTAGCTGTTCCACTGTTCAATTCCGGTACCATATGTTCCTCTATTAGATTCCAGTACCAAATGTTCCTTTGTTCTATTTTGGTAACCATATTCTACTATTCGATTCCGGTACCTATATTCTACTATTTTGTTCCGGTACTAGCGTTCTACTATATCATTCCAATACCAGACTTTGTACTTCAACACAAAATCTACGATGGAACCAAGAAATTTGTTGAAGACATATCCCTTACTTAGTTAGTTGAGATTCACTTCCTCCTCGTGCACTTCGTGTCATGAGGATGAAGTTACAAATGTAAATTTAGTTTAACTATACAAATTTGATGATTATCTCTTGTAACTTTGATTGTAACGACTCTCTTCTTTATAAAAGAAAAGTCCGTCGAATGATTAAGTTAATATTTTAATCTCCTAGTCTTTTAATCTTTTAATCTTCAGAGAGAGATTAGGTTGGAGAATCAAAGAGTTAGAAACATAAGACTAGCACTCTGAGATTTGTAATGTTGATGAACTCTTAAGTTGTAATCCTTCTTTTTGATTAATAATGTGAGCAACAGTTGTTAAGATCAGTGCGTTAACTTACTTCTTATCTCTTTAATTTTTCAAGCTTACCTTGGTAGCTCTACAAGAGCCCACCGAAGCCATCAAGGCAATTTTTTTTTTTTTTAATCATATAGTTTGGTGTACCTAGTTTTGCTTTATGAGTGATAATTTCTTAGTTTAAATTGTATTTGAGTTACATATATAATTATTGATCGTTTGAAGCACAAGAAGGATAAGACTTGAGATCTCACCATTCACCTACATGCGCCAATAGTGAAGGCTCTTATTAAATATTTCCTGTACTAGTTTTGATTTCCTTGTTTAATAATTGAATGCATTGAATTGATTTGGTTAAGATTAATAATTACAGGAAACATAGTTAAGTCCATCTTGTTATTTCATGAGCCTATAAATGGAGGAACTTGTTACCTGATTTAAAATATTCAGTTTACAGTGTTTGAGCGTTGTGTGACTTTTCATTTATTGAGTGATGAAATGAATCAAATTTTGTAGAATAAAGTGTTAATTTGAAGTACTCACTATCTAGATTATATGCAACAGAAAACGAAACTTATCTATTGTCGACACATATAGTGCATCAACTCTACTGATTACAATTCCCTCGTCGATAATTAAGTATTGAGGCGAATGAAGTGTTAATTTGAAGTACTCACTATCTAGACTATATGCAATAGACAACGAAACTTATCTATTGTCAGCACATATAGTGCATCAACTCTACTGATTACGATTCCCTGGTCGATAATTAAGTATTGAGGCAAACACTTATACCTATATATATATATATATAATTGCCCCAACAGAAATAGGTTGCATATGAGGAGGAAAATGAAATAAAATAATGGAAAATGAAGAAAATAGAGGCCTCATTAATAAAAAGGCTTTTGAGGATCAGTGGGTAAGCTTGGTTAGTTAAGCTTTGGAGCTCTCTCAATATTCTCTCTCTCACTCTTGGAAACTTAGAGTTTTCTTGGAGCACTCTTGGAGGGTGTGGCGTACTTGGAGTTTTGGAGCAAGAAGGAAAAGGAAGAGCAGGAAAGCACAAGAAGACATCAGGATCAACAAATACAACGAGTTTTTCTTGTAGGTACCGAGTTGCATGTATGTTTTCATCACTAGTTTTGGCATGCATGGCACATGCATGTGGTTTCTTAGTCATGATCTATTATTGGCATGGAGGATTGCCTAGATTGACAGTGGATTTTCCTAGCCTTTCCATTTCCTGGATAGCTATGGTGTTGTGGGTTCAATTCTTTATTTTTCTGGTTCGTTCTCATGTTTCCTTTAGCTTGGTTTGAGTTACTAGTTCTTGGAAGCCTTGGTTGGATAAATTCTTTGGAAGCCTTGTAACAGCTTGGGTTGAGTTACTAGTCCTGGAAGCCTTGGTTGGAGAAACACTCTAGAAGACCTTAGTGGATTGAGTTACTGGTCATGGAAGCCCTGGTTGGAAAAATTCTCTAGAAGCCTAGATAAGCTATGGGTTGAGTTACTAGTCCTGTAAGCCTTGGTTGGAACAAAATCTTTGGAGCTTTGGATGGTTTTGTGATGTCTAACCATGAGCTGGAATCACTGTTTGATGGGTTGAGGTGGTTTGACTTTGGAAGCCCTAGATGGTTTTGGATTGATGCATTTTATGAGATCCTACATTCATGCTTGGAAAATGGCACGGGGGTGAATGGATGAAGAAAGATTTTGTTAAGCCATATCTACGGTCGGGTGGTATGTGGAAGTCCTGAACCGGGTCAGTTTTTCCTATGTCTAATAAAATCTAATTTCTCTTGCTCTTGTACTTATTTATATGTGGATTTAATGGCTTTTATCTCACTATTATTTTCATGGTTTTATGTTGGTTATAAGCATGGTTAATTGACTGGTTCATGTCATGGTTATTTCATGTATTTACTTGTAATTGTTAAAATGATGGATACAAAACCTAATTGATGTCCTAACAGTTCAAGGGAGAAGGTGGTGATCCTTATTTTCATGTCTCATAAGAGTTTTCAATCATTCATGCTCTGTCTTGTATCCTAGACTTGTAGATTGCATTGATGCTAAGTGTTTGATAGAGTTCCAATCCCAGTTGGGGATGGTTAGGCCTAGAACTGGAGTTAGTTTTTGGTTTATTAGTCTTTTCATCATGTGTTTAATGGATTCCAAAATTTACAAAAAGTTCTAGATAGTGGCCGAAATTATGGGCTTGAAAAGTTCCTTAAGTCCCACGGACTCTAGCACAGGTATTCTGGAAATAGTCCCTGGACGTAGGCATGTAGGCTTGTGGGAGTGTCCAGAGCTCTCTAGATGCTAGCATGTCCATAGCATGGGAGCGTCTAGAGGTTTAATAACTTAAAAACTCAGTGGGACCCAGGGGCATGATACTTGAGTGGTTGGGATGGCTCCTGGGAGTGTTGTTGCTGATGTGGAAGGTATGTTTGATGTATTTCCATTAATTCCACTTTCTTAAGGTCACCTAGGAGGTTGAATCATATCATAGTAGCCTCTCGTCACATGTTTACCCCGGTTGGATGGTTACTTGGGTAGATGTGGGAGGAGGGTTTTCCAATGTTGAAAAATGCAACAAGAAAGTCTTAATTTGATTTTGTCTTGGTCAAATTGAGAAAATTCGAATTTCCACATCAATAAAAAACTTGGATGTAGTTAACTTGTGTGACATGGCTCTTTTCACTTAGTTATCTCAGTAAATTTGAGTTAGAGAAGTTGGAGTTCAGTTAAGAATGTGTGATTGCTAATTTGTAGCAATCAAGGTCAATTATTTCAAAGAGTTTTTAGTTAAACTAGTTCCAACTGTTGAAGGAACTAGTGGAAGGTCATTTGTGCAGTGGGACTTCAGTCTAACTCAGTGATCATCCAATTAACTGATCATTCAACCAAAAATAGCTAGTGAATGCAGAGAATTCGAGTTCCCCAACCATGGTGGAGATTCCAAGGTAATGTAACATCATATGTAGAATAGAATTGAGTGTACAAGTGTTGCATGCAGTCAGATGATCAACCTTGGGAATTGCACAAGCATTTTGGATGAAATTCGTAAATAATAGGGGCCTAATTTCCTCATGAATTGCAAAAGGAAATAGGGGCTCAAGTAGAGGCAAAAATTGACTAAATCTGGGTCAGAGCTTCTTAGTGAGCAGAGAGATAGGTTATTCACTTGCATGTTGAGCTCAGATTGAGCTAGAAATTGTAATACATCTTTATTCATTAGATTAATGGAAGCAGGAAAATGGGTTTTTAGAAAATTGCTTTCCCCTAGAAAAATACTGTGTTCATGTGTGTTATTTCTCAATTCATGTTTGTGATTAATGTTTTAAATTGTGAATTGAATTCCACAGAGCAGTAAAGTAGGATTGCAACTTGTGATTTTGATTAAAATTTCATGAGCAGTTACAATTATACACCATAATTTCTACATGGTATCAAAGCGGGGTTCACATTAGAATAAGAATTTTGAAGTTGTTTCTCAGGAGGATCTAATTTGTAGTTCAGTGTAGCAAGATCTCCTCAGAATTGGGAAGATTACCTTAAACAGGCTGAGACTGGAGTATTCCTTGGAAGGAAACTCGAATTTCATTGCATGGAAGGATCACATAGAGGCAGTGTTGGATGCCAATGGATTGTTAGCATATGTCAAGATAGATATTACAAAATCGCAAGCATCTGATGCACAAAACCTATCCAAATGGAAGAAATATGTAGCCAAGACGAAGAAAATAATATTGGAGGGAGTATGAGACCACATTGTCTCAAATATCAATGGGAAAGAAACTCCTTTCATAATGTGGAAAACAATAACAAAATTGTTCGAGAATAGCAGCGACCATAGAAAATTTGTGTTCAAGGATAAACTTCGAAATATCAAGATGTAGAAGAATGACACTACCCAACAGTATTCGAGTAGATTTACACAAGTTTGTGATGAACTTGGTGGGGTTGGTGTTAATGTTGTATAATTTGACTTGGTAACCCTATCTCTTCTAGGCCATCCCAAAGCTAGCATAGCTACTAATACTTGGTGAATAGGAGGGATAAATTACCGAATTGGGAATGCTTATGGTCTGATTTAGTATAAGAATAGATAAGCCAAAATATGATAGATGGGACTTCATCCAAGGGTGAGGATGAGGAAAAAATTGAATTGGTTTGAAAGAGAAAGAAGGGAAAATGGAAGAAATATCAAACCAAACTAGAATCCAGCCAAGGGGGAAAGAAGAAATATTTTTCCAAAATTAAATGCTTCATTTGTCATGAATTCAAGCATTATGCCACGAAGTGTCTAGACAAAAAGTTGAGGAAGAAGACCTCAGGAGGAGCAACATGTCAAGGTTTGGCTTCACAGTTCAAGCTTGACTTCACCCTTATCGCATGCATGACCAACATAGTGATGGGGAGTGTGTGGTACTTGGACTTAGGCGCATCGTTTCACATGACAAGGTGTAGAGTTTTCAGTGACGTGGAGGAGAAATATCTTCAGATGCACATCGAACTAGGGGATGATGGAAGGTAAAATGCGACCAATATTGGTACAGTCACCTTTCAGAGGGAGTCCGGATCCCCTCTCAGACTCAAGGATATCATGTTCGTTCCAAGCCTAAAGAAAAATACAATTTTTGTTTTAGTTTTAGAAGACTGTGGTTATGATGTGATCTTCAATAAAGGGAAAGCGTTCCTGAGACACATAGCCACGGAATAGGTGAAGTAGATCAAGGTTCATGTGAAGAACCTGTATAAGCTAGATGTGGAAGATTGTGCTGCATTAAGAGTAAGGCGGAGAAAGTGTAGAGCCATGATGTTGGTGAACTTTGGAATAAAAGACTTGACCATTTGCATCATGGAGCCTTGAATACTATGCATCAAATAACCACTCACCTCCCTAAAGGAGCACTTGAATAGTAGGATGTATGCAAAATCCACATTCCATGATCAAGACAACAAATCAAATGCAATCTTGGAAAGGATCCACTCTGATGTCAGTGGACCTATCTCAAAATCCTCCACTTCCAAACACAAATATTTTGTCATTTTTATTGATGACTTCTCAAGGAAGTGCTAGATATCCTTCATGCAGAAGAAAGATGAGACATTCTCCAAGTTTGTAGAATTCAATGCACTAGTTGAGAAGGAAATTGACAAGAAGGTGAAGTCTCTCAAGAGCGATAATGGAGGTGAGTATGTTTCGAATGAATGCATTTTTTCTTGTGCAAAAGAAGTCATTCAAAGAGAGCATAAAACACCCCATAACCCATACCTGAATGGGGTAGCTGAGAGGAAGATCTAGAGCATTGTGGGAGAAACGAGAGCTATGTTACATGAATAAGTCCTACCTCTTCATTTGTGGGTTGAGGAATGCAACACAACAATATATTTTCAAAACCGGTGTCCTCATCAGATTTTTGGTATGATTACATTAGAGGAGTCCTTCTCAGGGAGAAAAATGGATGTGTCACACTTCAGGAATTTTGAAGGTTTTGTTTACTGACATGTCTCCAAAGAATCAAGGAAGAAGCTTGAATCAACATTAGATTTGGGGGTATTTGTGGGTTACACAAAAATTCCTCACAACTACTATGTGTACTTAGTTCCACTAGAAAGCAATTGTGCGAAGGGATGTAAATTTTGATGAAGAGAAAGCAATGCGGTGCTCTCTTGAGAGGGAGCTTCAGATCCCACCAGAAGAGGAGCTTTTAGCTCCAAAGGAGGAACCTCAAGAAGTTTTGGAGTAGCCACAAATTGAAGAGAAAAGAGTGGAGACACCCACTCAAGCAAAACCATCCAGATAAGGTAGGAAAAGAACTAAGGAACCTGATAGACTTGTTCAGGATGTGAGGGAGAATGTGGGATATCCTTGAAATTTGCGCAGGTAAAGGAGGTCACCTGAGAGGTACACTGGCTAAATGGCTCTAATGAATGAGATTGTAGAGACTAATCCATCCTCTTTCGAGGAAGAAATTGAGCAACCTGTATGGGTTGATGCAATGGAGGAGGAATAAAAATCCATTGTAAAGAAAAGTGTTTGGGAAGTTGTCCCAAGACCAACAGATAAATCAATTGTGGGTTCAAGATGGATCTTCAAGGTAAATCATGCAATAGACAAAAGCATAGAGAAGTATAAGGCCAAATTTGTGGGCAAAGGATTCTCTCAAGTTGAGGGAATTGAATATGAGGATACCTTTTCTCCTATAGCAAGGTATTCATCCATTAGAGCAATTCTTGCTCTGGTTGCATAAATGGGGTGGAAGCTACACCATATGGATGTAAAAACCAAATTTCTCAATGGGGTTATTGAGGAGGAGGTGTACATTGAGTAACTTGAAGGCTTTGAGACATTTGATTGAAAGTCTCATGAGTGCAAACTCAAGCGAGCATTATACGGTCTCAAACAAGCACCCTGTGCTTGGTACACCAGGATCAACAACTATCTCACTGGGTTGGGCTTCACCAAAAGTGAAACAAATGCAAGCCTCTATCACATCTTGGTAGAAGGTAAATTGTTTACTATTGTATTATATGTTGATAATTTAATTTTAACTAGTGATGAGAAACTAATCATATCTTGAAAGGAGGAGCTTGCAAGAGAATTTGAAATGAAGGACATCGGTCTCATGCACTATTTCCTCAGGTTGGAAGTATGTCAAGGTGATGGGGAACTATTTGTGTCTCAAGGAAAGTATGCAAACAAGATACTACAAATATTACACACAGAGAGTTGTAAACCCATGGGTACACCTCTAACGACCAACTGGGGGAAGGAGGATGCATAGAGGATGCCACTTTAGGTGAAGAAGTGGATTCTACCATTTATCAACAACTAGTGGGTTCACTGATGTATCTTGTGAACACACGCCCATATATGTGATATGTAGTAAACTAACTGAGGTAGCTATGGTGAGTCCAACCAAATTATTTTTTGAAGGCAACAAAGCATGTTTTACAGTACCTCAGAGGCACTACCAAGTTTGGAATATGGTACAGACAAACATAGGGAGTGAAGTTGTGTGTCTTCACATATGTAGATTGGCAAGGGAGTCCATCCGACTGAAAGAGTACTTTAGGTGGAAGTTTTAGTGTTGGGTCCGTAACTGTTTCCTCGTATAGTGTAGGTTTTAACCCCGTACATAAATTACCTGCATACGAATCCTAAAAACAGAAAATAAACATTGGTGAGAGCATAAAACATAAAATAGATATACACAAAGATTTTCCCCTAGATCCAAAAACTGGGACTACCAGATTGATTTTTTATTATTTTTCTTTCAATGTTACAATACATATATATATATATACATACCAAAGCATCCATAAACCCTGGATTAGAATATAACCAAAGTTCCCTTGACCATATCTACAAAATACCATGGACAAAAAACCATCATGCTCAAAACCATGTGCGAAATCCATGCACAAAACCATAGGTAGGTTCACCCACCTAATATAGGGTCCAATTTTTTTTCCCAGGGCACTATCTCAAATCCTGTGCAGGGGGACTACCACCCCCCGACATACCCCTCAACAGGTGGGGGCAACCGCCCCCCTTGTGAACCCTCCCTGCTGCACCCAACACAATGTACAGAGGGGGCTACTGCACCCCCCCCCCCCCGTGAACCCCCTGCATGTGGGGTAGTTGTGGAAAGAATATAACACACACCAAACATTCTCCCACTTGTTGTTTTCTTTCCAAAGGGGGCCACAAGAGAGCTTAGTCATTGATTTAACCTTGTAACACCAATTGTTTCTCTACACTAAGAGAACTTCTCAGTGCTTATAGAGTTTTTCAATGCATATGAAATATTCTTCAAAGTGTCTACCTTTACCAACAACACTTTTTTGTCCTCAACCATATCCCTCACAAAGTGATACTGAACATCAATGTGGTTTGTCTTTGAATGATAAGCATGGTTCTTTTCCAAGAAAATTTCACTTTGGCTATCACAGTCTATCCTTATAGCTCACTATAGTAACCCCATACTTGAACACAATCTCAACAACCAAACTGCTTCCTTGCTTGCATGAGTGGCTGCCATGTATTCTGCCTCTGTAGTTGAAAGGGCCACTACATACTATCTCTTACTCATCCAACTGACTGCACCTCCAAATAGGTTAAACACATACCCACTTGTAGATCTTCTTTGATCCAGATATCTAACCCAGTGTGCATCAACAAAGCCACGTATCTCCAAAACTCTGTCTAATCCTGGTCTTCCTTGGTAGTACAAACCATAATCACTAGTGCCACAAAAATACCTAAAAACCTGCTTCATTGTTGTCTAATGATCCTTCCCTAGCTTTGACATAAACCTGCTCAATACTCCCACTGCATGTGCAATGTTTGGTCTAGAATAGACCATTGCATACATCAGACTACTGACTACACTTGCATATGGAACACAGGGCATGTCCTCTACACAGGGCATGTCCTCTTCCTCTTCTTGTGTTTTGGGACACTGTTCAACATATAACTTTACACCTACAAGAATATGAACCTTCACCATTTCACTATCCTGCATATTAAACCTCTGCAGTATTGTCTTGACATACTTCCTTTGGTTTAACCAGAGCTTCCTCTTTGTCTGATCTCATTTAATTTCCATGCCCAAAATATAGTTTGCAATGCTAATACATTTCATGTCAATTTTGGAGGAAAATTGGGACTTCAAATCTTGAATAATTTCTTTTTCATTTCCAACCAGCAACATATCATCCACATACAAGACTAGATAAATAACATGGTCACCAATTAGTTTAAAATACACACAGTGATCTGCTTTGCTTCTGCTGAAGCCAAGTTCCCATATAAATGTATCAAATTTATGATACCACATCCTTGGTGACTGTTTTAACCCATACAAAGACTTTTTTAACTTGCATACCAATTCTTTCTTACCCTTCAACACAAAGCCTTCAAGTTGCTTCATGTAGATCTTTTCTTCTAGATCCTCGTGGAGAAATGTTGTCTTCACATCCATCTGTTCTACCTCAAAATAAAAATCAGCAACAACAGATAAAAGTAATCTGATAGAATATACCTTGGCAACAGGAGAAAAAATATCACCAAAATCAATTCTTGGCACCTGGGAATAACCTTTTGCTACCAATTGAGATTTGTATTTCTCCACCTTGCCTTCTACATTCATCTTCTTCTTAAACACCCATTTGCTTCCAATGGGTTTCCTTCCATATGACAACTCCACCAGATCCAAAGCCTCATTTTTGTGCATAGATGCCATTTCATCAACCATGTCCTCTTTCCAGAGTTTTCTATCCTCTGAATCTACTTGCTTCCCTCACAGTTTTGGGATCATCATTAGTAATAGATAAAGCAAAATTTAAACAGAAAGCAGATGGACTATACCTTTCTAAATTCCTTCTTTCTCGAACTAATTTTCTCACAACTGGAGTTTGCGGCTCTTCATCTTCTGATTCATCTTCTAATGTAGAGTTTGATTCTTCCTCATTTAGCTCAAACTCTATCTTATCAGGTCCCTTTGGTAGGACTTCATGTTTAATAACATATTTCACCTCTCTAAACACCACATCTCGGCTGTACACAACCTTCCTTGTTTCTGGGTTCCAAAGCTTATAACCTTTTAAACCATCCTTACACCCTATAAAACTGCACCTTTCAGATTTACTATCCAACTTTGTTCTTTTCTCCTTTGGAACATGTACATATGCATCACATCCAAATACCCTTAGATGTGAAAGAGAAGGTTTCTTACTAGTCCATACCTCTTGTGGAGTCTTATCCTCCAACATTGATGAAAGTGATCTGTTAACCAGGTAACATGTAGTCTCCACTGCCTCTACCCAAAATTCCTATCCTAACCCGACACCATTGAGCATGCTTCTTGCTTTTTCCATTAATGTCCTGTTCATTCTTTCTACAACTCCATTTCACTGAGGTGTGTATGGAGTAGTCTTTTGCCGTGGCCACACTTCTTACAGAACTCTTCAAATTCCTTCTTGCAAAACTCTCCACCACTATCTGTCCTCAACACCTTTATCTTCTTCTCTGTCTGGTTTTCCACCAGAGCCTTAAATTCTTTAAACCTGTCAAAGACTTTAGATTTCTTCCTCAGGAAATTTATCCATGTATTCCTTAAGAAGTCATCTATAAATGATACATAGTACACAGACTTACCCAGTGATGGAACTGACACAGGTCTAAACACATCATTGTACACAAGCTCTAATATCTGTTTCACCCTCTTAGCACTAGAAGCGAAACTCACCTGATTTTTCTTCCCATATACACAATTTTCGCAGAAATCAAAATCTAGAGATAAATTAGACATACCTTCTACCATACCATTACCATGAATTATTCGAAGGCCCTCTATGCAATATGTCCAAGCCTTTGATGCCATATCATGGTCTTTTCTCCAGAGACCACTAGATTTTCTGCTCCACTTTCAGGAACCACAAAACTATTGCACCCATCAATAACAATGCTGCCCTGAATCTTGTACAAAGTTCCAATCCTAGCTCCCTGCATCAATACCAATGCTCCCCGAACCATGTTACATGTATATTTCTCGAACATTATTTTCACACCTACATCATCCAACATGCTTACATAAATCATATTTTTGGAAAATGCAGGAATATGTAGAACACCTGGAAGTGTTCTAATCCTTCCACCTTGCAAATTCAACTTGACTTTTTTGCGACCAACGATTCTAGACTTCTTGTCATCTCCTAAGAAGACATCACTGTTATAGACATTTTTGGGCACTTCAACCCCAATCACAAATGTCCATAAATTGAGGGCTCCTAAGTCCCTAAAAGTGTTGCTTCACTACCTAAAGGAACAAGGTCAGTGGATTACATCATCTCCCAAAAGTTCTCCACTGAAAACTGCTCATAAATGGTCAAAACTGGACCATACTGAAAACCCAGTGCAGAGGGTGCAATGCATATCACCTTCCCAGTGTACCAGGTGCGATGCATACTAAATTTCTCCTCTGTAGGGTGTGATGGTCGGGAATGGACAAATGGTAGGGACAAAATGCGAGGTGGAAGATCATGGAATCTTCCAGAAGCTTCCGCTTTGACACTTGCCTCTCTGTTTTCGACCAGGGATGAGTAAGAGATCATCATTCTCCAAGTGGAAGTAGGAAGTATCAGAGAGAGGACACTAATCAAGACCCTAGAAGATGAATCATCACCCTATAATCATCTATATATGGATCCCTCATCACAGAGATCCAGAGGCTGGAATTTTGTATCTTATAGAGAAGTGCTGTTGGTTTTCTGGTGTACATTCATAGTGGTGGGTGATCTAAGCTTTACTTGAGGTGAAGAAGGGCTTTCTAGCTGGAGGATGATGCTGGGTCAGAACATATGGTTGTAATCCTCTTGCTACTTTTCATCTTAACAAAGCTATTC
>APFE030196765.1:0-33838 GCA_000404065.3 Pinus taeda
AAAATAAAAACAAAAAAAATTGTTGTTAAATCTTTTCCACTTACATCTTATTATTCTCTTTTTACTCATTATTCTTCTATGTTCATTTCATTAACTAAACTTTTATGTTTAAAATAAATTATTATGAGAGACAATTGATTGTAAATCACTTTGACCGACCTAATAAAACTGTTAAAAGTGATTTGCACATTTTTCATAAACTTCCAGCTGTCGTGTCTGAGTTAACTAAAACGGTTGGTTAAATACGTGGATATCAAAATGCAATTATTTTCGTCAATTTGTTGCATAGATGGTATTCGATGTCCATGGTGAATTCAAAGTATTGTTGCAATTCTGAGAGCGTAGAAAACCTTGGATTGGTTAAATTGTTATGCTACTGGAATTGCTAAATTCATTGCAGTTATTCAATTTCAAGATTAAAAAATAAAAAAACTGAACATCAGGACAGACCTCAACGTAACATAAAAGAACAATTTCTTTTAATCGATGATTTCTAAAATAAAAAAGTAATATCACAATAATGGTGTGATCAGTTTTACAGTTGAAAAGGTGACTGAAGATTAGTAAAAGAGTTGTATATGCCTCTAAAATGTATATAAGTCTAAGAGAAAAGATGAAATAAAAAAGTCTTTAACAGTGAATAGCTAGATGTGCTCCATGAAAAGGTGGTTTAGCGAAAAGCTCAAACCAAATGATGTAGAAAAAGTCAAAGTTTTCTATCAAGGGTGGTTTAACGTGACCACCAATTTTGGAACATGATCTAAAGGAGTTCTTGCTCCAATTTTAATTTGGTTGGAAGTTTAAGTCTTCAGCAAAGTGGAAGTACTCCTTAGTAATGGTTCAAAGATCACTAGAAACATGTGTTGGTTTAAGGTTGGCCACTAACCAAGTGCTGCTAATGGAATATGAGTTT
Organism: Pinus taeda; assembly: GCA_000404065.3. Taxonomy (NCBI): domain Eukaryota; kingdom Viridiplantae; phylum Streptophyta; class Pinopsida; order Pinales; family Pinaceae; genus Pinus; species Pinus taeda. Next base: position 914 of record APFE030196765.1, read on the forward strand.
GTTTGTCGCTAGATCTCTTACAATGGGTTTGGTTGACCATAGCTCTATGCTCTTGTAGTTGATTGTGTTAGCTTCCTCTGGTTTAGGCTATGGCTTTGGCTCACTTGATATATCTTTAATGTCAATAGCTAACAATGAGTTCCACCTTGTAAGATACATGGTGGGAAGATGATATCTCCATTGCAAAAGTTGTCAATACTTGAGAATAAGCTCTGATGTATGACCGATATATCTTCTTGGCACATACTTGAGAATAAACTCTGATGTATGACCGATATATCTTCTTGGCACTTAAGACCATTACATAGAAATGATCTATCTAAGGACAAACTGAATCTGACTTACTGGCTATGGAAGAGGAGTGAGATGTGGAGCACAAGAAGATGACTGTGTCTTGAAAGAATGCAACACTTTGAAAATGAATTGCTTTGACGTTGTATAGAATGTGAAAAGACACATCTTTTTATATAGACACTAGTTTTATTCATATCCAACACTAATTATATTCCTTTTGTTGATAAGTTCTCCCCAAAATTTCATGATGGGTTTGGGAAGTGCAAATTAAACCTCCACATATTTAGGTAATATGACGGTATTGATATAATCAAGTGTTGGTTACTCATAATCATAAGAGTTAGTCTCAAAGTCAAGTAGATAATTGGTAATTGTTTTAAACCAGAATTGGTTTAGAATGCAACTCCTGTACTATAATTCATCTTTATTTTAAAGAAGAATAGGTTTAAAATAAGACTCTTTTACTATAATTCATCTTTTTGAGCTGTCATTCAAGCTAGAGAAAGTCAATCTTGTTCTATTCATTTTGAATAATAATTCAAACTTCAACAGGTTGTGCTTCCAACTGTAGTAGCTTCATGTATAACTTGTGCTACCTTTTGTGCTTCTTGTAATTGAAGCATACGTTCCTTTATAGAAGAAATCTTTGTTCTCAATCTCTACTCAATTTAATCCCTTGACATATGGAAAGGACGATCAAAGACATCCGTATGTTCTCCCAATGGAGTAGTGGTGGTTCAGCATCCCATTGATTGCCAAACCGGGATTAACTGGGACATTGGGTCTATTCAGGAAGTCAAGCATGTCCAGCTACATTAATCATAATAAACCCCCTAAATCAACATCTTTAGCCATTAATACTTGTTTCTTTGCTTCAAATGGAGCAGAAGGTTTTTGCTCCGACTGTGTGACTAGTAAGCGCTAACTCTTTTGTGCTCACCAGGGCGTCAGGCCTCTCAATCTTGGATTTGAATCGGGATATATCTGATAGCAACCTTTACCTTCTCTAAGTGATTCTCAAAACTCTAAATCATGTTTCTGCTGTTGTATGAGAGCATATATGCAATTGCAAATGTGGGCAAAATGTGGGCAACTGAAACAGGATCGCTTGGTAACAAATCCAGAGACGCTGGAATGCCATATGAAACGAAGGTCTAATTCAAATACTCTATACAATGCTCTAAATTGTTCACATGCAAAAATGTATATTCTCACTGTATCCTAGCTCCATTGAAAACCTTAGATCCACTTCAGTGTCACGCATTGACATTCTTTAATTCCATTGGCAATGGTAGCTGCGGAGGCCCTGAGACATTTTCAAGATATGCAATTGGCAGGGGTTAGCCCAGATTCAAGAGCTTTTTCCAGTATTATCTAATACTGTATGTGTCGACTTAGCAGCTTTAGATTCTAGAACAGGGCTTTGGGCTTTGGGATACATGAACAATTAGTCAGAGATTGTAAATACTAAACATCAGAATAGCAAGTAACATTTAGATTGTTTTATATTATGTTGATGCTAACATGTAAAGAACTCACATGTAGACAGAATTACCATAACCCAAGGCATAACATCACATTTTCGTCTTTCAGTTTAGCACAGTAGCTAAGACTACATTAGGCTAGATCGTGCATCAACAGAGGTAGTTAGCCTTCAAGATAGTAATCAGAAAAGGTACGGCTAGAGTATTCAGCATGAAGAAAGAGAAACAAATATGAGATAAAACAAGAAATCACCCCAGGTCACATACAAGAAGAATGAAGGATGATGTTTTCAGGGGCTTTGAGAGTGCACGGAAGAAATTCATATGAATAATCCGCATATTACTTAAATACAATGGCTTTATCAGTTGTCTTTATACATAGAAACTAAACCTATAATTCTTTGGTAAATCTGTCTGTAATATCATAGCTCTGCTAAATCTGTTTTGAAATATCAGAGCCCAGATCTGTTTGGAAAAGATCTGTCCAGCAATTCAAGCCCTAGGGGAAAAACAAGATAACTAAGATGTTTCAAGATAACTATGATGTTTCAAGAAGATAACTAATAATGCTAGATTATACTGTTAGAGACCACTTTTATGTTGATGTTGTTAGAGACCACTTTTACGTTGATGTTGGAGATATGGATGTGTTCCTTGGTATGCAACGTTGTTATTCTTTAGGTACTCCACTGTAGAATTCCCTCTATAAATTTCCCAAATTGGTCATTGGAGTTTTATGTGATTTTTTTAAGGTGAAGCCTTTTGACAAGAGTTTGTTGCTGGACTGTTGTAGATGTAAAAAATTTTGTTTGTAGGTTGAACAATAGCATATAATGACGCAACTATATAAGAAGACTTCAGGCAAGATATTAAGATAGCAAATTGCATTCAGAAATGATTTGAGCTGCTGATATATATTGCATTAATAACAAACTGAAAGTTGCACATCATTATTTAATTCAGGTTAAGATAGTACATCACAATAGGAACAATAGTGGAACCTGGTTTGTAAGGGAGAATTGCCCTCAGTACAACTTCAGCAAAGTTGATGAATAATCCCTTATTTCCGATCTTTGCACTCTGTTACAGCCTGTGGAATGCACTCCTCTCCAGCTTAAATCGTTGTCAAACCGCTCTCAATTGAAATTACCAAATGAAATGGTATCAAAGGGTTGTGAAATAATAATAATTAATAAAAACTTGAATCATATGCATAATTAGAAAAAACAAGTCAAAAAGAAACTGTTGTTTTTTAAATGGAAGCAACTTAGAAAAAACAACTCAAAAAGAAAGAAACTGTTATTTTTGAAATGGAAGTTTCTCAAAATTTAAATTTTAAGAAATCCCCAAATTCAACATTTTTAAAATTTTAATTCTAAAAAAAATGAAATTTTAAAAAAAGGTTAGCCCTTCTTAAAAAATTTTAAAATATTATTCCAAATGTTTTTTAAAATGTCAAAAATCATATTTTAATTTTTTTTTGAAGTGTAAAATTTTTTCCTTACTTCTCTGACGTGCCAGAGGCCCTTTGAAGGGCTCTGACGTGTTCAATTTTGAACCCTGATTTCGGGTCGGGTTCTAATCTCACGAACTATTACTCCATTGAGTACACAATGATGCCTAGTGGTTTTTGGATTGTATTCACATTGTTATTCACACTCCAGGTTAAGAGAATATGGTAGCATAGGAGAGTGTATTTCCCCCGACAGTGCACAGTTAAATTTTTTTCCCTTAACCCGAATACAATCGTAGTTGGTGGAACGTGCAGCTGTTTGACTTTCCTGTTTTGGTGGCATCGTCGACGCTAAGTGGGATGTAGTTAGAGTAACACCATGTAGTATGTGACACGTAGCATCCAGTAACGTTACATGTTGCCACCGGTGGTATCAAAGAGCCTAGGCTTAAGCGTCATATGTCTCACTAATTGCAACTATGATCAAGGAGAAGTCAACTGATGTAATGTATTTAGATAACCAATTTATGTATATTTAGGGAAGATATCCAAATATTACACCCTCGAAAGGTCAGCTAGCGTTTGTCGTCGTATTGAATGAAGTTACGAGGGAAGTTATAAGTTATACAGATATATGACTATATTTTAAATAACCTTTATGAATTATGTGTAGTGTTAATACTATATATATATAACCCATAATCGAGAATTGAAACTATTGTAAAGACACATATATATACCTCAGAGTGCATCTTGCATGAGTAGTTGGCACTCCAGAGATGGAGAATGGTACTATGGCGCACGAGGTAATATGGCGCAACACGTAGTGTGAACACTACGCCTCCATAAAAGTGAGATAGGTGGGGAATATTACCACCAGTTCTGACTGCGAGATTAATCTTGTCATACAGACTTATATGTGATGTGAGTTGGTTGCAATCGGGTCGAGTTCTAATCTCACAAACTATTAAGTCATTAAGTACATAAGGACGCCCTGTGGATTTTGGATTGTATTGACACTGTTATTCACACTCTAGGAAAAGAGACTATTGTGGCACAGGGATGCATATTACCCCCAAAAACACAGTTAAATTCATTTCCCATAACCCGAATAGAATCGTAGTCGGTGGAACGAGCGGAGTATAATAGCAATTGCTTGACTTTACCGGCCTGGTGGCATGGCCGACGCTACGTTGGATGTATTTGGAGTAACACCATATAGTATGCGACATGTAGCATCATGTATCGTTACACATTTCCACCGGTGGTATCAAAGGACCTAGGCTCGAGCACCATATGTCTTATTGACTGCAACAATGAAGGCGAAGTCGACTGAAAGGATGCATGTCCGTTGACTATGGACGCCACTAATCTAATGTATTTAGATCAGTAATTTACATATATTCTTGGAAGATAACCAAATCTTACACCCTTGAAAGGTGAAGTAGTTTTTCTCGTCATATAGGATGAGGTTACGAGGGCTGTTATATAGATATATGAGTATATTTTAATGCACCCTTATGAATTATGTGTAGTCAATACTGTAATATATATATATATAGATATCTTAGTGTGCATTCTACATGAGTAGTGTCAGGAATTTCTAGTTATTCCAAACAAAATACAGAGGAAAAATCCTCTGTTACCATTGTTGGAAATTTTTTGATAAATTCTGAAACAAACAAAAATATGAACAAAGAGTGACTTTGTTTTAGGAATTTCTGATAATTCCAGAACAAACTAACAGAACAGAACAATGCTCTGTTTTAAGACAGAGGAAACAGAAAAAAAAAAAATCACTTTGCTGAAACACCATCTCGTCAGTTGCTGATCGTGGTGTTTCAACAACGGTGTTTTGACGTCAAGACTATTTTTGACTTACGGTGTTTCATCAACACTTTGTTTTGACGTCAAGACTATTTTCGGCTTACGGTGTTTCAGCAACACACACAAAAAACTTGTACTCATGAACAATAAACCAACTGTTACAAAAACATCTTCCTCACTTAGAGGGATTTTCACAAGAGAATATGCTGAAAAGCATCTTCCTCTTATCCAGAGGGATTCACCAATCTATGCTGAAAAGCATCTTCCTCTTGACACATGGATTTCACAACTGTCTATGCTGAAAAGCATCTTCCTCTTAACAGAGGGATTCTCCAAGTGTTTATGCTGAAAAACATCTTCCTCTTAACATAGGGATTCTCCAAGGAACGCTTCAGTTCCACACTATTTATTTACTTTGTCTCTGCTTTGAAATTTTACACTGTTGTGTCTAAAATTTCAATACATTTATGCTGTTGCATATTCCATTACAAAAACTCTGTCTCAGCATTGTTGTCTCAGCACTGCTGTCTCAGCAACTCTATCCATCACCGCACTCGCTGTTGTGTGCTTCCCTTCATTGATTACAATCGCAATGTTGTTGTGCCTCACTTGCATTTCAGATGCAAACAACAAAAACTGTGCTCCTGCGTTTCTACCCTCTCTCACAGCAAACAATCACAAAACAAATTACAAATTACATTCAAATATGCACTGTTGTGTGTTTCACTATTCTGGAAGCATTTTTTTTCATGCTGCTGTGTGCTCTCCTTTGCTCTCTCACTCATCTCATCTACATTGCTGTATCTGCACATATATAGTGCATTAGGGGTAATAACAATCCATCAACCGCTTCAACTCTGTAAGAGAGTCTCTGTTGCAATCTCCTGCTCATAATGAATGAAATCTGATCTTTCTGACATTCTGCTGTGCTGCTTGAGTCGGTTGTGTGGAAACCCATAACTGATAAATGCTGCGGCCGACTCGAGGCTGGTTATTTTCACTTTCGGCCATGCTTCTCCTTTTATGTTGTCGTTTAGAAGTAATGGCTCAGCGGTGGATCTGATCTTCCTCCTTTGGGAACACAAAAATAGTTAAACGGTGAAAAGACGGCAATGGCGGTGGCTTAAAAGAATGAGAATAAATGTGGGGTGTCGGATGTGGACAAATAAGTAAAGTAGTTGCTGCCATTCAATTGTTCACTGCAGTTGAGATTATAATTTCAACACTCCCCTTTAATTTCAACTGCTAGGTTATTAGTCATACCCAGACACTTCATCAAAAACTCGAAACTTTTCTACCTATTCGTATTAGCTTCCTTTCATCACTTTCACTGCTGTGTTCAGGCGCTCGAATCATGTAATATCCTCTTTCTCTCTGCCTCAGGCAAGACAATCTTTGCATTTCCAAGCTATCCTGCAACCTTTTCTTCTCTACTTTTATGGCAAATTTAATTTCATATCTTTCCCCTATAAGAAGATCTTCATCAAAGAATAACTATTAATATAATTCAGCAATAATGATAAAAAATTACAGGCTCCCCCTAAGTGTATGCATAATCTTCTTTCGGCAAAGTCTTCTCAAAAGAAACTTAGATTGGCTAGGGAGCTCAAAGGACTTTCGGACTATATTTCTTTCCTTCTCCATACTTGTGTAGCTTTCTTCTTTTGCGTGGGTCTAGCTTGCGTAGGAGCCCATGTTAAGTTACAATCATGTGCCATATGCCCAATGTTATGACACTTGAAACATTCTACATTGTTCATGAATAAGATTTCATGATTTCTTCCTGTAAAATTGTTTCTTGGAGGTTGTCAGGGACCATAACATCTATCTATATGAAATGCTCCATAGTGTTTTACCATATGACCAAAGTTTGAACAAGAATAACAATAACCAAAAAATAAACTTTGGTACCTGGTAGATGGTGGTTTCCTTAATGTACTTCTAAAGCTTTTCTGCCTTGAGATCCTTTGATGATAACCATTGCCTCCTGCCTCTTTGACATTATCAGCATTTCTTCTTGGAGTAGGATTTCTTCTATTGTAGCCTTGATTTTTCTCCTTGCCTTTGCTGGAACTAGGAGCATCACAAATTCTTTCTGCCTTCTTTCTGGTATCAGAGCTAGTCCAGGCTCTTTGAAGGCGTCAAAGAAGCTGAAGGAAGGTTTCTTGTTGCAACAGTGTCTCCAACAGAGTGAAGACTCAGTCAAGAAAGATTCAAAGGTATTTCTCAAAGTTCTTTTTCTGTGTTACTATTGAAGACAGCCAGTTATTTTAGATACTCAGTCAAATGGCGAGGTCAAAGAAGAAAGTCACCAATCCTGCTAAAAATGTGCCTCCCTCTACTACCAAAAGAGAAGATAATCAACTTGAAAGATTTCTATTTGAAGCCGCAAGGTTCAATGGGAATTATTATATATGGGAAGTAAAAATGAGGACTTTCTTACAGTCTCAAGGGATTGAAATCTGGGAATCAGTGATTGATGATAGCAGGAAGGATAGAGAATCCAAGGAGTACAATGCAAAAGCAGCAGAGATAATCTTGGTTGGGCTGCCTGATTCTGTAAAGAAGAATCTAGGAAAATATTCATTAGCAAAGGATATATGGGACAGATTTCATGACCTTTAGGCAAAGGGAGCACTGACCATGACCATTAGTCAAGAAGGAAATTCTAAACCCATCTTAGAAACTGAAAATGAGAGGGTTGACCTCATCAAGCTTCAAGTACAAGAAAGGGATGAAGGGCTTACCAAGCTTAAGAAGGAACTTGACCAAAGCAAAAGGAAGCATCATGAAGAAGTCATATCCATGACAAATCAATTGAATAAAGCAAAGAAATAAGAAGATACGTTGTCAAGTCAACTTGAACAAAGGCACAAAAGAGTGAACAAACTTGTAGAAGAGATTGGAAAGTACAAGGTAGAGGTCTCCCCCCTTAAGTCTAAATTACAAGAAGCCAGGAAACAGGCACAAGGAGCTGAAAAGGAAATGGAGAGTAGTCAAGCAAAGAATGAAGAAATCTCCAAAATAAAGTCAGATATCATCTCCCTTAAAATAGTAGCAGCTGAAGCTACTCGTAGCAAGGAAGAAACTGAGGAACAACTTACAAAGAAGAATAATGAGTGTGAAAGATTGGAAGAAGAGATTGTCCTCCTCGGGAAAAAGGTTGAAGGGATGAACAAAATCGTGAAGAGCTCTCAAGCCTTGGATGAATTGCTCATCTATCATAGATCTCCATCTGATAAATCAGGACTCGGGTATGTAGCTGAACCCTCAAAGAAGAATAAAAATGCTTTAAGCAAAGGAGATGTGAAGAAGGCAGAAAGAAATTGTGATGCTCCTAGTTCTAACAAAGGCAAGGAGAAAAATTAAGGCTACAATAGAAGAAATCCTACTCCAAGAAGAAATGTTGATGATGTCAAAGAGGCAGGAGGCAATGGTTATCATCAAAGGATATCAAGGCAGAAAAGCTTTAGAAGTATATTAAGGAAACCACCATCTACCAGGTACCAAAGTTTATTTTTTGGTTATTGTTATTCTTGTTCAAACTTTGGTCATATGGCAAAAGACTGTGGAGCATTTCATAGAGATAGATGTTATGGTCTCCGACAACCTCCAAGAAACAATCTTACCGGAAGAAATCATGAAATCTTATTCATGAACAATGTAGAATGTTTCAAGTGTCATAACATTGGGCATATGGCACATGATTGTAACTTAACATGGGCTCCTACGCAAGCTAGACCCACGCAAAAGAAGAAAGTTACAGAAGTATGGAGAAGGAAGGAAATATAGTCTGAAAGTCCTTCGAGCTCCCTAGCCAATCTAAGTTTCTTTTGAGAAGACTTTGCCGAAAGAAGATGATGCATACACTTAGGGGGAGCCTGTAATTTTTTATCATTACTGCTGAATTATATTAACAGTTATTCTTTGATGAAGATCTTCTTATAGGGGAAAGATATGAAATTAAATCTGCCATAAAAGTAGAGAAGAAAAGGTTGCAGGATAGCTTGGAGATGCAAAGATTGTCTTGCCTGAGACAGAGAGAAAGAGGATATTACATGATTCGAGCACCTGAACACAGCAGTGAAAGTGATGAAAGGAAGCTGATACAAATAGGCAGAAAAGTTTTGAGTTTTTTATGAAGTGTTTGGGTATGACTAATAACCTAGCAGTTGAAATTAAAGGGGAGTGTTGAAATTATAATTTCAACTGCAGTGAACAGTTGAACAACAGTAGCTACTTTACTTATTTGTCCACATCTGATGCCCCACATTTATTCCCGTTCTTTTAAGCCACCGCCATTACCGTCTTTTCACCGTTTAACTATTTTTGTGTTCCCAAAGTAGGAAGATCAGATCCACTGCTGAGCCATTACTTCTAAAAAATCACATTAAAGAAGAAGCATGGCCGAAAGTGAAAAGAACCAGCCTCAAGTCGGCCGCAACATTTATTAGTTTTGGGTTTCCACACAACCGACTCAAGAAGCACAGTAGAATGTCAGAAACATCAGATTTCGTTCATTATGAGCAGCATATTGCAACAGAGACTCTGTCAGAGAGTTGAAGCGGTTGATGGATTGTTATGACCCCTAATGCACTATATATGTGTAGATACAGTAGTGTAGATGAGATGAGCGAGAGAGAAAAAGAGAGCACGCAGTAGCGTGAAGAAAATGCTTCCAGAATAGTGAAACGCACAACAGTGCAGATTTGAATGTGATTTGTTTTGTGATTGTTTGCTGTGAGAGAGGGTAGAAACGCAACAACACAGTTTTTTTTGTTTGCATCTGAAACGCAAGTGAGGCACAACAGCAGTGCGATTGTAATGAATGAAGGGAAGCACACAGCAGTGAGTGCAGTGATAGATAGAGTTTCTGAGATAGCAGTGCTAAGACAACAATGCTGAGACAGAGTTTTTGTAATGGAATGTGCAGCAGCATAAATGTATTGAAATTTTACACACAACAGTGTAAAATTTCAAAGAAGAGACAGAGTAAATTTATTTGTGTGGAACTGAAGCGTTCCTTGGAGAATCCCTCTGTTAAGAGGAAGATGCTTTTCAGCATAAACACTTGGAGAATCCCTTTGTTAAGAGGAAGATGCTTTTCATCATAGACAGTTATGAAATTCCTCTGTCAAGAGGAAGATGCTTTTCAGCATAGACTGGTGAATCCCTCTGGATAAGAGGAAGATGATCTTCAACATAATGTCTTGTGAAAATCCCTCTATGTGAGGAAGATGTTTTTGTAATAGTTGGTTTATTGTTAATGAGTACAAGTTTTTGAGTGTGTTGCTGAAACACGGTAAGCCAAAAATGGTCTTGACGTCAAAATAGAGTGTTGCTGAAACACCGTAAGTCAAAAATAGTCTTGATGTCAAAATAGATTGTTGTTGAAACACCGTAAGTAAAAAATAGTCTTGACGTCAAAACACCGTTTCTGAAACACCACGATCAGCAACTGATGAAACTACGTTGCTGGAACACTAGTTTCAACAAAGTGATTTTTTTTTTTTTTTTCGCTGTATTAAAACAAAGCATTATTCTGTTCAAGTTATTTTTTATCCTGTGCCAAAACAGAGTATCACTTTCTGCTCTATTCTTTTGTTCAGGAATTATCAGAAATTCCCAAAACAGAGTATTACTCTCTGTTCATATTTCTTTTGTTTGTTTCAGAATTTATCAGAAAATTCCCAACAATGGTAATAGAGGATTTTTCCACTATATTTTGCTTGGAATGACCAGAAATTCCCGACAAGTAGTCGGTACTCTAGAGATGGAGACTAATGATCGACCGGTTGTTGATGAGAATAGACTGTGGACAATAAAATCAAGTGGTCATTCAGAAAGGCCCTGGCCAGACTATCGTTAGGAAACCCAAGCCAACCTCCAAAGAGCATATCGACCATAAGTCGATGGATAGTAGTGGTTGTGTCAATCAACGGACCAATAAGTTAGGAGACTATTCGATGTGGCTGGGATGAGACCTACAACAAATGAGGTCGACTCATCCAATCCATTAATGTCCTAGATTCAGGGTGCCAACTTTCCTATGGAGAAATTGAATCTCGCATATCGTCAGCCTCTCATTTTCAATTGTAGTTGTCGGTCATAGAGTGTTGGGGGGAGGGGCATGACAAGTCTTCAAGTCAGAAGGTCATGGTATCCTAATATGAAATTATAAGCATGTAATTGTATATCTATGTTGGACACATGCACATTGCATACGATCATTTCATGATCTCCACCACAAGTCCAATTATTGTGGTCAACATGTATTTTGTTAAGTGAGTATTGAAAGGTGCCCACATCTCCAACGTCAATACAAATGAGCAAAGCCACATGGGAAAAAGGTTTGCTGGTTGGAGTCACTCTAAGAGATATGGCTATTATATATGGGCCCCAATGAATGAGCTCCAGTGGTACGTATATATAAATAAATATACATAGGGCATGGTACAGTGCGTATATGTAAACTCTTCCCACCTAGGTATAATAATTTTCGCATGCCATAACCTCTCGAACAAAACTTGATGACAGTAACAGTACATTTAATATGCATACTTATATATATACATCCAATGTAATGGTAACCGAAATTTCAAGGCGGTTCGGATTAAAACAGGATCGTCGAGAGGAGATACGTGGGTGAAACTTTGTAATTACAAGATACATGGCTAATGAATACATATGTTTGAAACATTCACATATATAAGTGAATGTATAAAAGTGTAAGCCCAATCTGTCATGATCACGAGATGTCATCTTACATATATAGATAATATAGTATAACTGTATGTATACCTATATATATAATATTATAGATATATGTATATATTTATACATCATCAATAGTGGGAAGGGTCCTTACCATAGATATAAGTAAATGGATACTATGGTTAGAATTATATGACACAGAGATGGATGGAGGCCTATTCCTAATTTTGTGTTAATAGGATCCCCAAAGGAGCAATATTGAGAATTGGGAGTCCTATTGAAGGAAGCTCATTAATTTTTTTTTATCTTATTTCTCTAACCATACAAGACAAGTCGGATTACTAAAGTGATTATCTCATTGGGATTAAGTTGGGTGGTTACATGTGGTATTAGAGCATCCAAGGTCAATACTAGACGGGACGGGCTCTCTAATGGAAGTAGCTTCGAAATCCTATAGGAGACTCTCAAGATGATTTTTAGAAATTAAAAAGGGAAACGATTATGTGTTAGAACTCCATCTAAATCGTTTCACTATATATATGAATGATATAATAGCTTTGTGATTGTCTAACTAGTAGGAACTAACAACTAACTTGTTTCACTACCTTTAATAAATTGAAAGTGGTGCTTAGAGTGATATATTTCGTTGATTATGCAGGCATGTATATTGTGTTAATAATTTGTTGATTTGTTGATAATGATGTACTGATATGGATTATTGTTGGCAATGGTTTGCTATAATATCTCTACAAAAGTAGGAATAGGGGCATGATTTCTTGTTGTTGAGTTATTTATTATGTGATTAATAGTTTGGTATGATTCCACAACACATTAGAAGTAGCAATAGACAATGAAAGACACAAGAATGAGAACCAAAATGGTCTAGTATAGTTATGATCAGCCACAACATAGAAATGAAGAGACCAAAACAAATGAAGAAGAAATATTAGTTGGCCAAGGGGGAAAGGCTAACTCTCCAAATTGGATCAGATACTCTGAGGAGCTTAAGGGCTTAATTCAGGCACTTCAAAGTAGAAAAAGAAAGGCTGGTGAGAGCCCAAGAGAAGCAAGCTGAGATAAATGCAGTTATTTTACAAAGTCTCTCAGACTTATAGAAACAAAGGTAACCTAAGTTGAGGGCTAGCCATAGAGGCAGAAGGAGATTTTGGGAGTGAGTAGAAAAAACAAAAGGGGTAGATGGTAGAAAATCCAAGAAGAGGCATAAGTGGGAAATTGAAGTCATTGTGCGGGGAAATGCGCCATTAAGCACACTAGAAAGAAGAACCAACACTTATGTGCAATCATTATAGTAGACCATATAGCTCTACTACCAGGAGGCACCACCATCACTCTCACCACCATCAAGGAAGAAGGGAAAATGAGTATATGCCCGAAGAGTTTAAATAGGCCAAGCCACCCACATTGGTGGCGATACAAATAAATTTGAAGATACGAAAATTTGGGCCTTAGGCGTAAAGAAATTCTTCAGAATTCATGATTATTCTGAAAATAAGAAAGCTAATATTTTCACCTATAGCTTGAAGGGAAAGATAGACATATGGTGCGAGGATTTGAAGAATTTTAGAGGCTTTGTTGAAGAAGAATTAACTTGGAGTGAATTTGAGAAGCTTTTTACAAATCAATATTTGTCTGAGCGATATTATGACAACAAAGAAAAGAGTTCTATGAACTCAAGATAGGAAAAATGACTGATCGTGAATATGTTACTCAGTTCCTAGGAATAAAGAGGTATGTGGCATATCTTAAGGATGAGAAAGCCAAAATTCGGAGATTAATTAGTAATTTTCCTATGAAATTCAAAGCCAGAATTGAATTTCTAGAACCTCTCACATTGAATGATGCCATTAAGAAATTGAAACATTGTTATGAGCAAGCATAATGTAGCATAGAAATTAAAAGTAATTGGAAGACAAAGAGTAGTGTTGGGAATGAAAAAAAATGGCCAAAGAAATTTTCAGAAAAGAAGGAAAGTAAGAAACCCACTAATACCAATCAGTTTCAACATAAAATTAACACTCCTGCTAAAAAAATATGCAGCAGACAAACATAGAGCAGGAAAGTTCGAAAACAAAAGAGAAATTAAAATGTTTGATGTGTGGTGAAAATCACCAGAAACGAGACTACCCGCATCAAAAAATGTCGAGCCAAATATTTACAGTACCTAGGAAGCTCGCTCACTGGGTAATGGAGCTTGAAGTTTACCCACAATTTATTCAAATATGGACAATCAACAGGAAGATCACCATAAATCCATCATCGATGTGGAAGGTAAGTTGTACAATCAATTTGTTTCCATTTTCATTGATCCTAGTTCTAATTATATATATGTTAGCCCAGAGCTCGTAGAAACATGAAATTTGGCCAAGGAATTGCACACAAAACCATGGGTCGTCCAATTAGAAATAGGAATGAAGAGAAAATTTAACCATTGGGTGAAATAATGTGCATTTGAACTCAATTTCATGCCTACAACAACACACTTAAATCTATTGTCATTAGGTATGTACAACATATTGTTGGGTATGGATTGGTTGTACGTGCACAAGACCAAAGTGGATTGCTATGAAAAAGCAATCGAATGCATGGATGATGATGGAGATAGAAAAATCATACAAGGAAAGTGGAAACTAGTTTTGGTAAGGTTGATTTTGGTCATGCATGTCAAGCGTAGTTGTCGAAAGGTTTGTAGGTTGTTTGTTGTGCAATTTTTCAGCAGTGAGAAAGTTGGTGACAAGGAGGAGAGAGAAGAAAATAAGATGTTGAAAGTACCCTGTGCCACAAAATTAGGAGGATGTATTTCTAGGATACATTTTTGGTTTTCCTCCCCATATGGAAGTTGATTTTTCTACTGAATTGGTGCCTGGAGCAGCACCAACATCCAAGGCACAATATTGGATGAGCACACCGGAGTTGGTCAAGTTGATGCTATAGTTGAAGGAAATGCCTTTTAAAGGCTATATTCATCCAAGTGTGTCACCATGAGAAGCTCCAATATTATTTGTGAAGAAGAAGGATGGGACACTCGTTTGTATTAGTGATAGGCATTGAAACAAATTGACCATCAAGAACCAATACCAATTACTATGGATATATGACTTATTCAATCAGCTAAGGGGATTCGTGGTGTTCTCCAAGATCAACTTGATGTATGGGTACCATCCAATGTGCATCAAGGAAGAAGATATTGTTACACAGTATTTTGTCACAGCTCCTGCACTTCCCCGTGACATACCCTGAAGTGCCCAAAACATCACCATCATGTAGTGTACTTGTTCAAATATGCAGCTCATATCCTCCCTAGAACATTGATTAAAAAATGCCTTGAGATTTCCCCTGAAGAAATAGCTTTAAACCCCTATTTTTGAGACTCGTTTCTCTTATGAAGTTAAAAACCGCGTTGGTCTCCTTTTGCATCATGCTTGACCTATGATGGCATTTCTCTGTTCACTTGTATGCCTGCGATGATCCCCACAAAGGCAATTTTCCCAAAGAGGATGAGAAGCTTCGTGATCTAGAAGCTTCCAGAGCGACAAGCTAGAGGTTGTTCGAAATAGATGAGGTTGAAGTCTCCCAATTCGGGCTCTTGGTCTTATCACTATGGGCTACCTCCTTGAGATGAGGGCCTACTCCTATCTCTGGAGAGATCCTAGCTCCCTTTCCCTGCCTATATATTCATATTTCCCCATTCACAAATGGTTGGTCTATGCCTATTTTCACCCTTATGCTAAGATTGTACCTATATGCTATTCATTTTGCTTAGAGAAAGAGTGCTTAGAGAGCTTAGATTGGAATTGGATATTCATTCAAGGAGAGCATATCAACATCAAGGCTTGGTTCTATGCTTCCCCTTATTTTCCATTAATATATAATTGATGGTTCATTTTCCCTAAGTGTGTATGTTCATGTATCATTTAGCTTAACATTCCTTGATCATTTAAGTAGGTTTCTTTTGAATATGGTACTTGTATTTGCATGCCTTGTTGTGTCTTGATCTCTTATGCAGGTGCATAAATGCTGAGAGAAATAGGAATGAGCCTATGACATGAGTGATTTAAGGTCTTCAACAAAGGAGAACGAGATAGCATCAGAACGAGGTAGGTCATCTTCTTCGTTCTCTTTTCAGTTGCAACTTAGGAAAGTGTTTAGTAGATCGTCACTTCGGTTGCTAGACCCACTCATTGGGCTAGAGGGATCGTTTCTCTTGGCAGAGAGGATTTACCTAGACAACAAAATGGTGACTCCACTAGGGAAGCTATGATCCTTTCCATTCAATCCTTCATCTCGCTTTTGTGATGAGTTTGACCAAACATCAGTTTTCTAGCTTGTTTTCTTTTCTGTAACTATTTTCACTTCTTGGTGACTGCTTGAGGAAATTGATTTTTGTCTGGTCTTGAAGATTTATTATTCTTTCTTCATTTTTCTCGCCCATCATGTGTTTACCTCTCACAGTCATAATGACATCAAGGATGTTTTAATTACAGTCACGATGATCATTGTTTTTGCTATGACAGGCACGATGATGCGAGAGTATAAATGAAAATAGGGTTTTTCTTGTTGTTTTCAGTGTGTGTGTCCTCTATCAGCAATTTTCCAGAGTGTCTATGGTGTTTTTGATTGATTTTCTTGATTAAGTTGGAAAATTCGTCTTATTGGCTTTGTAGTGAAATCTGATTGAGTTCTAGGGTTTCTAGTCAATTTGTCATCACTTGATGCTTGATGGTTTCATTGAGATACTTGTTTTGTCGATTGATTGAATGTTGTTTTCTATGGAAATCATTGAAAACATTGTTTTGCATTTGTTTTAGCTTGTATTTCGAAATTTCCTTTTCGCGAAAATGCATTAGATTAGTTGCATTGAAAAGTTATTTTTTGAGATTCATCATTGGAAATAGATCACATTTTTCAGTGTTTCAAAGCTAAAGACTATATTAGGTGCATCAAATCATTCAAAAAGAAAAGAAAAGCATAATTCATATAAGTGCATATTATAATGTAAGACCAATTTTCTTTCGAAAAGTTGTGTTTAGGATAGTTAGAAGTCAAAACCATTTTTACTTTTGGCATTGTATTTGGAAGACGAAAGTGAAATTTAGTGGAAGGAATTTTGCATGATGCATTTTGTTTGATGCATTATTGATTGAATTTCGTCCCTTGGTTAGTCTAGGTTTCATTGAAATTAAAAGCTTCCCTTTTCTCATATAGTTGAATCATAGGTGTTCAGGTGACATCATTTTGAGCCTTAAAATTGAAACATAATTGAAGATAAGCATTAAAATTTACATCAATTAATCTAAGGAGAATTTGAAACATTAACACTCATACTTTATGGTCTAGGCCAGAGATGTGTTCTTGCATCTATAAAACTCAAAATTTGTCATTTGCGATACTCTTGCATTAGACAACAATAGCACGGATTTGTGCTCCTCGTACCATTGAGTATATAAAGGGAGACCCTCATAGGTTGCAAACCTTTATCCATAGGAAGTTGAGTCTGCTTCCCTATAAACATGACACACAAAACACAACATTTAGGGAGATTTCATGCATGTATGTCAAGTCCTTCATAAATTTATTTGCTAAGGTGTATATTGCAGTTCACAGTTACTTGGTACTCCTTTTTGGCCTAGAGTATCCGGAATAGTCATTTCGATCTTTTCTGACTCCTTAAATTTGAAAAGATCATCGAGTACTTGTCCTTTCAAGCTCGCTAAATCAATGAAAGTGACTAGAGTCACCTTTTCATCCTTTTCTTAACTATTAAAACATTAAAAGGCAAAAAAATTGTTTCAAAACCTAAGATTAATTGACCATGGAACAACATCCTTCCTGTGGAAGTACTCCTTATTAGATCTTAGGTTGATACCAATGGCAACATTTCCTGAGTCTACAAGTCGAGGAAACCCCTCTTATGGGATTCTTAATACTTTTCCTTCTTTTAGAAATATTGGTGCTCCATATATGGCGACTCTGTCCCTTCCTGGGTTAACCATTGGTATGACAGTTTGGTTATTTTCCACCTCGGTGGTTCCGAGTGTCAAAACTTCTTTTCAACCAAGTTCTCCTCCACCTGAACAAGATCAACCTCATGTTGATCCTAAAGTTGACCCCTCTCCTTCTTCGCCTATTTCTTCACCTTGTTCTTCCTCTTCACCTGGTGAAGGTTTGGATTCTACTAACCAGGAAGCTAATATGAAGAAGAAGAGGATGAAGAAGAAGAAGCAAAGTAAGAAATGGGGCATCCAAACAACTATTGTTACGGATGCATCTAATGAAGAAAAATATTCCAACGAGACCCGAAAAGTAAAATCCCCTTGCATGTTATGTAAGGGTGACCACCTTTTTCGGAATTGTGCTGGTATTCCCAAGGTATTAGAGGTGTGGTCCACAGGTTCACATAGACCTTTTTCATCAGCCTCTAGCAATCATGCTGGTGATAGAACTTTAACTAGTAAATCCCATGGGAAAAATGGAAAGGCAAATTTCCCTGTAAGTTGTGTGACGGTAATCATCCCATTCACTTTTGTCCTTTAATGGATGAAGGTTCCAAAGAGTTGGAAAAGCTTACTGCTTCCCTGCCTCGTCTTCTTTTTGGTTATCGAAATTTTTCCCCTGATCCTTCACTAGTTGATCCAGTGATTGATCAAAGTTCATATTCGTTCAACCCCACTCTCTATGAAAGTGAGTCTCATGAGTTGATTCTCGACCACCCACTGGTCAAGAAAACAATATAATTGACTCGATCTTCACTTAACTGTACCTTTCAGGTAGAGAGTGAACCCCATACCACTCAGGTTTTTCTATTTTTGTCAGTTTCGAATGAACTAGAGGGAAATCCTCTCGTTCGTGAGGTGCATGAGAGAATTTATTCTATTCCCATAGAGCAAGGGGGAAGCTCTCACATTCCTATGACACCCCCTCCAAGTAGTTTAGTCACTTCTTTTGATTGGAGTCGACTGGAAGGATATCACCTTCCGTCTTATGTGCCTTTCCAAATTACACTACAATCTTACCATTTAGATGTACCTAGCACAGTCATAGACAAGGCTGCATATGTTAGCATTATGTCCTCGACTGCTTGGCAAGATTTAGGTTCTCTTTAGATTGTCCCTGTCACCTAGAATTTGTTAGCTTTTAACAAAGGAACCATTAAATCATTAGGGATCCTTCCTAAGTTTCCTATTACTTTGGGAGGAAAGACTGTCTATATATACATGATGGTTGTCCAAGGCCTTTTATATTTTAACCTACTCCTTGGCCGTGACTATGTTTATGTCATGGGAGCCCTTATTTCCTCCCTCTTTTGAGTGATGTGTTTCCCGCATGAAGGAAACATTGTGATCATTGATCAACTTACATTCATTGGTCCTTAATCAACTCCCACTCAACCATCATCCCAAAATGGTTCTTATGTAAAAGCAGTATCACCCCCGCCACAAGTTAATTATGTGGCCACTTGTTCTATGCCGACATCTACTGATGATAGCATAGGGGATGTAGTACATCATGTACTAGGGACATTGGAGCCTGATTTTCATTTGGATCCTTGAACATGTTTTCCTTCCAGACTGTTGTTCTCCCATTTGATGAAAACCTCATGGAAGCCATGGCCTCTTTTAATCTGAGATCAAAGGGATGGAGTAGAGTTCCTTTCCTTGTGTCAAGCTCATTAAAAAATGAAACAAGGGTCATGAGGATAGTTCTTTTACTATGTCAACCTTGCTTAAAAAATGAAATAGGTCCCATGAACATGGTTCTTTTCCTATGTCAAGCTTGTTACAAAATGAAACAAATACCCTTCCAATTCGAGTCTCTGATTAGATCTCGTAAAATTCCAGTCGCGTCTTTCACTTGATCTCATAAGTGAACCTTCATTCCATCCACCTGTTAGTAACCAATAGTCTACTTAGGTGAATGAAGTGAATATTGGGGGGCATGTACCTCGAATTGCATCATTATGCTGGGGGCATGAAAACTTATCTCAAGCATAGTTTATCTTTGTTTCAAGATTCTGTAAAAATGAAACAAAATCTGAGCAAAGTTTTTCTCATGTTTCAAGCTCGTGAAAAATGAAATCATCCTCAAGCATATTTTCTCATGTTTCAAGCTTGTGTAAAAATGAAACTATTTCCCTTTTTACATCTTGTGATTTCCATTTTTATCAGCCAATTGTTTCCAGATGAGCCTTGGTTTTTTCATTCCATCGTCACCATCTCTTTGGCCAATCATACACTTTCACTTGTTTGTTTTACCCTTTACTGAGGAACATCTATGCTGAGTGCTCTTATTAGCCAGCCTCTTGACCATTACATGTTTTGAGCAGTTCCATCATTAGCGAAATGAGCTGATATCGTTTTATACCACTCGTTCTTCCAGGCAGAGTCATCTTTTATCTCTTTTCTGACTCTCAAAAAATGAAAAAATGGATGAGTACTTGTCATTTCGAACTCATAAAAGTACTTGGTTGACATGGTCAAGAGTTTCTCTTGAATATTTTTTTCTACCTTTTCATGTTCAAGAGACAAATTACGAAAAGGAACTTGATGGAGTTTTATATTTTGTCTCTTTTTCAAACTCTCTAAATATGAAAAATACATTGAGTTACTCTTCCATCGGACTCATTAAAAATTAAATGATGGAAGAATTGTCACCATGATGACCCCGAATTTCTCCTTCCTAAGACTTGTAAAACTTACTAGGATGGATTCATCTGAAGGGTGAACTAATATGACATGCATATGGTATCCTCTTGAAGCTTGTGTAAAAATAAAGAGCTACCCACTAGAAATAGTGGGGAAAAGGTGAAAGTGAAACATCTCTTGTATAGGGAGCATGACACTCATTTTTTTATCATGTCAGGTTTGGGATATCCTCACTCAGCCACTTGTCCTTGTGGGTATGGGTGATCCATTTTGCCTCTCATCTGACAATTCCACTTCGTCATTATGACCCTTGGTCCTATGTTGACTCTAATGCTGCCACACTCCAGATTCATGTCGCTAATATGTTCAAGAGAAGTCCTATCTGCAGGTTAGTACCTATACATTGTCTGACGTTTTGTCATAGTCCTAGATCATACTCATGTATTCCACTTTATTCGTTGTTTCGTGTCGATGACAAGGGATTCATCATGGCCCTCATTTGACGGGTCAATTCCTATCGACATCAGGTCATTATCCAGGAAGATGAATTAGAAACTCCCTTTCAGTACCTTAGAGGTTGCATGCCTCAATGGAAAGTTCTTCGCATCCGACGACAAGTCTGCATCATTGGATTTTGATTGGGTGACTCCACGAGTGCCTGAATTCAGCTTCATTATCACATCCACGGATTGTACTGTCATACCTTGAGAGACATTTTCATTATTGGTGTTTTTTCTCGTACCTGTTAACGGTCCACATCATTGGTCGATAATCAGGTGGTTTTCTAGCATGGTCGACTTCGACACATTCATTCACATGTTAGAATTCATACCTTGATCAGGTTGGGATGGAGCGCAAGACCCTGAGTCTTGTTTGATATGACTCAGGTTACGTGGAGTTATATGGTATTCATGATTATACACATGTTTCTGCTATACAGATGGTTGTGACCATACCATGGCATTTTACATTTATGACAATCCTTTCATTATGGATGGTTACGCCCACTTCTTGGATCTTAGATTTACAGATGATCCTCATTATTTGGATGGTTGCACCTATACCATGCATCTTTTCTTATAGTCCTTATCATCCAGATGGATGTGTCCATATCATGGATTCATGTTTTGATATCAGATATGTATATGTATATATGCATTCTTGATTTGCAAGTCTCCTAACAGTGGTTGTCCTCATCCTTGCAAAAGCTCATAAAGAATCTCATCCATCACTCCATGTTCTGCCTTCATCCTTTAGGGGGAATATGTTACACAATATTTTGTGACACCTATTGCACCTCCCCGTGACATACCATGAAGTGCCTGAAGCATGACCATCATGAAGTGTACTTATTCATATATGCAGCTCATCTCCCTAGACAATTGATTGGGAAATGCCTTGATCTTTCCCATGAAGTAATAACTCTAAAACCCTAATTTTGAGACTCATCACTCTTATGAAGTTAAAAAACGTGATGGTTTCCTGTTGCATCACACTTGACCTGCGATGGCATCGCTCTGTTCACTTGTTTACCCGCGATGATCCCCAAAAATGCAATTTTCCCAAAGATGATGAGAAGCTTCAAAAGTGACGAGCGAAGGTTGTTTAGCATAGATGAGGTTTAATTCTCCCAACTTGGCCTCTTGGTCTTACCCCTATAGGCTACCTCCTTGAGATGAGGGCCTATTCCTATCTTTGGAGAGGTCTAACTCCCTTTCCCTACCTATATATTCATCTTTTCCCATTCACAAATGGTGGGTCTATGCCTATTTTCACCCTTATGCTAAGATTGTGCCTATATGCTATTCATTTGGCTTGGATAAGGAGTTCTTTGAGAGCTTAGCTTGGACTTGGATATTCATTCAATGAGAGCCTATCAACATCAAGGCTTGGTTGTCTGCTTCCCCTTATTTTCTATTAATATACAATTGTTGGTTCATTTTCCCTAAATTTCTATGTTCATGTATCATTTAGCTTAACATTCCTCGATCAATTAAGTAGGTTTCCTTTTAATATTCTACTTGTATTTTCATGCCTTGTTGTGTCTTGATCTCTTTTGTAGGTGCATAAATGATGAAAGCAGCAGGAACGAGCACATGGCGTGAGCGATTCAAGGTCTTCAACAAAGAAGTTCGAGATAACATCAAAATGAGGTAGGCCATCTTCTTCGTTCCTCTTTCCAATTGCAACTTAGGAAAGGGTCTAGTAGATTGTCACTTTGGTTGCTAGACCCACTCATTGGGTTAGAGGGATCGTCTTTGTCCATAGAGAGGATTTACCTAGACAACAAATATCCAAAGAATTGATTTTTAGACAAGATACTACACTATGAGTTTGTAGTGGTATGTTTACGACTCACTAATTCCCTAGCCACATTCATGTGTCTAATGAATAGTGTGTTTTTTCCCTTATTAGACAAGTTTGTAATTATCTTCATTTATGATACCTTGGTGTACTCAAAGACTAAATAAGAGCATCAAAAGCACCTCTCTGTGATATTAGAGTTGCAAAGGGAGCACAAGGTCTATGTCAATATCAACGAGTGGGATTTCTTCTAGCCACATATACACTATTTGGGGCACATTATCTCCAGATAGGGGCTATCAGTTGATATAGAAAATATTAAGGCCATAATGGAGTTTCCAACACTGAATAATGTGAATGAGGTTAAATCATTCATGGGATTTGGAGGTTACTACAGGAGATTCATCGAGAATTTTTCCAAGATAGGCCATCCTGTCACATCCTTGCAGAGGAAAGGAAAGAGATTTGAATGAACAATTGAGGGTGCTACAAGCTTTGAGTAGATGAAATAGTTGCACATGAACGCACCAATATTGAGGATTGCAAATCTGAATAAGGATTTTGTAGTATGCACTAATTCCTGCAAGTAAGGGCTCGGTGGATTCTTAATGCATGAAGGACTCATTTTTTCTATGAGGTCGAGGAAATTAAATGATGATGAGGTTAATTACTTTACTTGTGATTGAGATCTATCTTTCATCATTCATGCCTTGGCAGGAAATTCACACTTATAACAGATCATACTAGACTCAACTATTTGTTTGGTCAACCCAAGTTGAACGAAATATAAGTTAGGTGGATGTCCATACTTAGCGAGTTTAAATTTGAGATCATGTATATTAAAGGTAAAGAAAATAGTGTTGTGGATGCACTCAATATAAGGATTCAATTGAATCAATTGGAAGCCATAAGGTCTTATGAAGTGGAACTAGTGGAAAGGGTAAAAAATGTAGGACAACATGATGAAAAATATCAACAAGGGAAAGAAAGGTTACAACATGACAGTGAGGATGAGGAATATCACCTCCTAGAGGATGGTCTAACTAGATTTAGGAATACAATATATGTAGCAAATCATGATGATTTATATAGTCTCATCATGAGGGAGTTTCTTGTTAAGCCATATTCAAGCCATCCAAGGTACCAAAAGACTCTCACAACTATTAAAAAGTTTTATTATTGGACAAAATTGAAGAAAGAAGTGGCTAATTTTGTTGGTAAATGCATAGAATGCTAGCAAGTGAAGGTTGAATGCAGACATCCAGCTAGTCTATTGTAACCCATTCCCATTCTAGAATGGAAGTGGGATGTAATATCCATGGATTCCATCACAGGATTATCAAGGACCTCTAGGCAACATTATGGTAGTGATCGAAAAGCTGACCAAGGCGGCTCATTTTGTGGTGGCCAAGTCCAACAACGCAACAAGTGAGGTGCATCAAATTTTCATAAAGGAGATTGTGAGGTTGCATGAAGTTCCCAAGAAAATCATCTTAGATAGGGATGTTAAGTTCACTTCAAGGTTTTGGAAGGTATTGTTTGCAATATTAGGGACAAAATTAGCATTCAGTACAGTGTATCATCCACAAACGGATGGGAAAATGTAGAGGACAAATAAAATCCTGGAGGATATTTTGAGAATGTATGTGATGCACAATACCAACTAGTGGGCATATTATCTTCCACTTGTAGAATTCACATACAAAAACGGGTACCAAGAATCAATAAAGATGAGCCCACCATAGGCACTATATGGGAGGAGTTGTAATACTCCTATCAATTGCAGTGATCCAGTAAACAAGATCCTAATTGGACCAGATATGCTCAAGGAAATGGAGCAGCAAATTCATATTATCAATCAAAATTTGAAGGTGGCATAAAATAGGCAGAAATACTATGTGGATCAGCATAGGGTGCATAAAGAATTTCAAGTTGGGGCAGATGTCTACTTAAGAGTTAAGCCCAAGATAAGTTCTCTGAAGGTTGGGTTATGTGCCCAGTTGGCACCAATGTATTGCGAGCCTTTTGAGATCCTAAAAATGATTGGACCAATGTCATATAGGTTAGCCTTACCTCCATCAGTTAAATTCTACGATGTTTTGAATTTTTCCTTGCTTAAAATATATGTGAAGGAGTATAATCATGTGATTGATTGACCTGTGCTATAGGTGGAGCCAGGGGGAGAGTTCAAACAAGAGCCACTACGCATCCTAGACCGGAGGAACCTTATGCTTTAAAATAGAGCAATAGAGAAAGTCAAATTGTAGTGGAGGCATTTTAAGCTCGATGAAGCCACTCTGGAAATGATCGACTCAATGACAGAAGCATATCCTTTTTTGTTTGCTGGTTGAAGAAAATGTAAATTTACTTGTAAATATTTTATAGAGTTGTACATAGAAATCTCCACAAAACAATATGTATAATTTTATTTTTCCTTCAATGTTACATGTGGATAGAGAACATTGGGGATGGTGTTCCCTCAAGCGAGAGGGGTTTGTGAAAGCCCTAATCATGATTTTTCTCTCATATATAAATGTAAATATTTGGAAAAAATGGGTTGAGTAAAGGGGCACAGATTCCATAGTTGGGGAGGTTTCTTGCCGGGGATGGTGTAATTTTTCTTGAGGCAAGAAAATATTAATTCTTGGGACAACTCTTGAAGATTGGTTAGTGGAATTTTAATGGTCTGGTGTTTTGATAAATTATGGTGCATGAGAAATATAAGACCATCCTTGCTTTGCGTGTTGAATAAGGAAATGAGGAAAAAACAATTAAAAAGAGGAATGGGTGGAATGCTAGTGAGTTGAATGTACAAGCTACCCACTACAACCAATTAAATTTTGCATTTAACAAATTGTTGACTGACAAGACTATGTTGGCAGGCTTAATGTATGAAGGTTTCCCAAGGAAAAGACAAATCATTTCTGGTTGGAGGATAGGGAGAGAGTTCGAATGGGAGAGAAAAAAGAGAGAGAGTCGGGAGAAACTCGGAGAGAGAGGGAACTAGTTGGTGAATATTACCTGGCTAGTTTTTGGGTGGGAAATAATGGTTTTTTTGGTTAGCAGGTTCGAGAAGAAAATACTCTAGGTTTGGAGAGTTTTCCTCTTGATTCCCCATAACCCAGAAGGTGGAGATGGTATTTTTTATAAATGCATGAGGGTTGGGGTGGAGTAAAGCAATCGTGGAAAAGCACTAGAATAATTCTGATGACTCTTTGCTCTATAATGTTTTGGTTTCAGTTATGGAGTCCCCAAGGCTAGGTGGAACCACAGTGCTTCTTTACATTAGTTGATTACAACGTAGTTGGATGGAAGAGGTGATATAAACTTTGGTTCTTGGTTCAACTAGTGTTTTTGTTCAAATCCTTGAGCATTGGACCCCTTAGACTCTGAAATCCAGCTTGGGGGTGATAGTTTTATGTATGGATTGGCTACAACTATCTATGATTGGGTGGAGAGTCTTTGTCCCTCATTTTGCTACCCAATATCGCTAAGATAAGTGTTTTCTTCATGTAATTTAATGGAAATGGATAAATGTTGCTTCTTCGTTTGAAACTATGGTGTCAATACTTGGGAAATTATTGCAATATATATATATTATATATATATATATATATATATATATATATATATATATATATATAACCAATACTATGTGACTGTGGATGCAAAGGTGCTAGAACAGAGCTCGTGTTAGCTCTAACTATGATTCACAAAGGGGAAATTTCTATTTTTTTGTGATTGACCTACTATTAGCGTTAGTCAAATAGACCTCTATTTGAGTGGATGAGAAGACAACATCATATAGAATGGGAGATTACATAAACAAGATCCTATTGTGGTCGATTCATACCTATTCTACATTAGGCAGAGATTATATTTACAACATAGATCTTTGTTCTATAATATATGGAAGTGGTGCCTCCCTCTAAAAGATATTCTATTTTCTTGCCTCATGTGGAGGAACAAAATTCTTACATGGGAAAACCTTGTGAAGAGAGGTTTCTCAGGTCCCGGTTATTGCATTTTCTGCATGGGCGTCTATGGAATCAAGTAATCATATTATCTATATGTGCCCAACCACACGTTTGGTTTGGTGTCATATTTCACAATCCCTTAGCATATCCCTTAGCTGCGCTTCTAATTTTGAACAAAGTATTAATATATGGTCCATTGGGAATGGTAAATATAAGGAGTTGCCTCTTTTGAAAATATGGGAAATATGGACAACCTAAAATCATTTTATTTTTTTATGGAGATCAGATTGATACATCTGGGATATGGCACAAGTATTTATCTTGGATGTCATCTCTCTCATAGGAGAATGATATTCCTAAAATAGCATACAACTATTTGGTCCCTCTGCCTTTTTTCCTTCCAATCAGATGCTTTGAAAGTGCAACACAATTGGGCATGTGTGGGTGTGGAGCAGTACTTAAGACAAATGGAGGCACTCAGTATCATATTTCTTGGAATGGAGGACCAAGCACTAATACTGGAGAAGAAATCATTACTTTATGGGGATTACTCTGGTTCACAAAAGAGAAACAGATACATAGTCTCCACATATACGACGACTCTAGATCTATTGTTGAAGGAATACAGGGACATACAAATTTTGATCCTCCTACTTTATCTCACTAGATCAATAGGATCAAACAAATCTTGGGCTCCCTCATAGACTTCACAATAAATCATATATAGGGAAACCAACATGGAGGCTAACAAATTGTCTAAAGAAGGTCTTGGAGGGACATATGGGGGGTGGGGATTTTCTAGAAAATGTCTATAAAAGAATTATATTTTGGTATGTAGACAATATCATATTATTTTTTTTGAATCTTCCTGATGAAACAAATATGAACAAAATCCAGACAAATTTACTCGTCTTTATCCATATTAATATAAAGCCAACATCCTTTTCTTTTGAAAAAAAAAAGTCCAAACCATTACAATCACGAGATGCCAACTTACATGTATAATATAGTATAACGGTGTGTGTATATATATATATATATATATATATATATATATATATATATATTATATATATATGCACTTCCGAAATTCAGAAGGGCCCCTTATCATATATATAAGTAAATGGATACTATGGTTAGAATTGTATTAAACAACGATGGATGGAGTTTTGTGGCAGATTTTGTCTTAATGGGGTCCCGTTAGGAGCAGTGTTGAGAATTAGGAGTCTGACTCGAGGAACCTCGTTAAAAAATAATTATCACATTTCACCAACCATACAAGAGAAGTCAGATTAATCAAGTGAGCATCTCACTAAGATTAAGTGGGGTGGTTACACAAAGATAGGTTCAAGGTCTCATATTGACGAGAGAAGCTAGCCATTAATCCATTCAACAAATTTTAAGGTATAATTTGCATGTAATTTACTCAAATGTTGCCATATATTCGTCATATACATTATAGTTGCAGTTAATTTATGAGGAATTCCCTGAAAGGATGTCAGACAAGTTTAGTAGCTAATTGTTCTCTACAACATTCAATTCAACCTTAGCGACTATACATTGGCCTTTCTCAAAAAAATTTGATTTATCATTACAATTTTTCATTGTCGGGCTTCCACACATGTGAGCAGAGATCTATATAATCATACAATAGTTACATTTCCCCCCCACCAATTTGAAAACATACAATCATATAGCCATCATACACCTCCTTGCAAGCATACGATTGTATGACTATCACACATGTTAGTGAAATTGCTAGTTGCAATCGTATAATCATCATGCAAACCATTTCAACTAGCAATTGCACTAACACGTGTGATAGTCATACAAGGGTTGTGTAGAATGTTTTTCAATAGGATGCAGTGGCCATTGATCTTCTTTCATCTTGTTGTAGTGGCTGCAACACCCTCCAAACTTTTGGCCTGCATCCAAATTTTAGAGCCTTCCTTGTTTTCTCTACTTGATGGTCGTAAACACTCGGGCTCATCCCATGAGCTCTTATCGAGTCTTCACACCCTTTTTCTTGATCAACCACCAATCATATTTTGGCACATTGATCACTATGTCATGCTTGCGAGTTTGTTCTGGAATTTTTGAATGTTTGTCTTTGTGTGCATGAGTTTTTTTTTCTGCTGACATCGGTTGCACTCGCACACAAAGTTGTAAGTAATGTCGCGCAAGTGTCATCATGGTCGTTCGAAGACATATTTCAACTGTCGCACTTGTCACTCTTAACCTTAGATTCAATCTCACTGAGCACATTGTCGTCTTATTGGTTGGAGGTGTCTTATCATCAAGTCATGCTAAGTGTGTGATCACATTGTCATGTATGCACAAGTACACTTGCTTTCACACTTAGTCATTTTCCTAAAAAAATTGTCAACTGGACAACCCTCCTTCAACCGAACCCCCATTTCAGTGACCTTTCACTATTGCCTAGAACTGCACAGAGCTTGAGGATATCCTCCACGCAGCTTGCATTGTCAAATTTTTTAAATGAGCCAGCTAACTGTCTCCCAGAAATGCGTAAAATTTTTCCTAGAACTTGATCCAAACTACTTTTCCTGCAATATTTCCCATCAAGCCTCCAGCTGGTCAACTAAAGAAATGACTTGAGTTGTGACCCAGGGATGTACTGAAATCCAAAAATGCGCAGAACATGTCCAACATGACTAGCTTGCACTGCCTACAAAAATTGCGCGGACATGTGGGACAGGAAACTTCTACCTGTCACTGCATTGTCCCGAGAAATTATGCAGATCTACCAGGAAAGCTTCTCTACTGCCTGCTCTGCAATCAACCCATAAATTGCGTAGAGTTGTCTGTCACCTAACCTTCTACCCCACTTTGCAATCATCCCAGAAACTACACAAATCTAATAGGAAGGCTTCCCTACTGGCCTTTTCTGCTCTCACTTAGAAAATTGCATAGATTTGTCTGACACCTGCCCTTTTGTCCCACTTCACAATCAACCCAGAAATTGCACAGTTATTTCTAGGCCTAGACTATCTCCCAGGATTGCTCATTTTTTGACCAACAGCTCCTACAACTCGATCTTTTCCTCCCTGGAGAAAGTGCGCAGATCCTAGCTGGATGAACTGCCTAGTGCTTTCCTTGAAAATCATGGAGATTGGCCTAGCAGTTCTGTTGGTGTCCAGGTATGAACAATTTATCCACCCCTTTTCCTATATTAATGTATCAATCTGGGTGCGTATTCTTTTCAAGGCAACATGCAAGGTATATGCAGGGGCAAGGTTTCAATCTACCATCGACCAAGGGTTTTTGATTACCAATCAAAGCATTGTTGAAATAGAAATAAAAACTCAACTGTAGAACTTAAAGAGGTATTCACACTTATCTAAGGAATCTACAACAACAAACAAGAAATAAGCGCAGTAACAAAAAATACACACAAAGTAAGGAAACACGCAACACCTAATCAAAAGAGCGGGCCCAGCTCTCTGATCAGGGCTGCGTTACTCATAATGAACGATAGATCAACAAAAGGGTTTTTATCTTATTAATCTGAATAGTGTTGTTACAATACAATGCAGGGTCTGACTAACCCATGACACAGGAATGACCCATCTTTTATATAGTACAAAGGAGAATAACATCTCTCCCCAAAACCTGGCAACGATATGCCCAAAGATATACATCAGTTCCATCACAACACTTGCGCCGAGAGAGAAAGAACAGGAATGATCCAAAAACAGGTTGGGAATAGTTGCAAATCAATTAAGTTGTTTCATCGTGGTCAATCAGCTGCTGTGAATCACAGAACTACTGCGATATGTCATGTGGTCAACAGCTGCGCTCCATAATCTACGGTCATAACATATTTTAGTGGTTCGCATAGGTAAAACCCTCATGACTCTACTTCATTAATTAAATCAATGTAATCTAAAGTGGAAGTCCAAGAGACCCACATATGAATTTGAAGAGCAATGTAAAGTCAAAAGGACATGGGAAGTCAAATAGTCATGAGGCAAGTCGAAGAGTCACAAGGTTCAGTTACAAGGAAAATTTTAAGGATGGAAAATTTTCTTGAAGTTTAAAACATTGGCGAATCTCACTAATCCCTAATATGCAAACTATAAATTTTTCAATGATATATTTGTAAAATTATTCAAATTTATAATGATATATCATATAGCCACTATATAATGTTGGCGATTTTTAAGTAAAATAATTTTATATTCTAAAATTTGGGCGAATCATCTTTTATAAAAAATGGAAATTGGCGAATCGTTTTTTGGAAAAATCATGGAAAATTAGCCCATTGGGCGAACATTAGCCCCTAAAATTTTCCATGTTCAGTTACTCCCCTTGGCTATACATACCCCCTCATTGTATGAGAAGAGGACTTTTCGCCTTGGCTCCTCCGGCATAGCCTTGAGAGTTTGTAGTATGTTCTTTGAGGAGTGTGCAGTGGCTCCAACATACCACTACCGGGCCTAGTGATGTATCTTATACATATGTGTCTTGGATCTTTTGCTTAATTCAGAAGCCTCTCTCAGGCCAGAACATTTTCACACATTTTTTTTTATTCGTTTGTAAGACTATGATTTAAACGCTTGTAATGCATGTCTTCTTAACCTGTACTAAGATAGTTTAACTACTTTATTTATTTTAGTACTCATATTGTTGAAGATGTGTTGTATTTTTATCGTTGTTGTCCCATCCGTGTGGACTACTCCGTCAGACATTAGATAGACCATATTTGTGTTTTCTTGGTTTTAATGACCATCACCCCCATGTGGACTATTCCGATGGATGGTGTATGTGTTTTCCCTTGAAATTTGGTTTTCATGACTACCGCATCCACTGTAGAATATTCCGTTGGATGCTAGACAAACCTTTGTTGTTTTTCGTGTGTGTTTATTCCTCAGTTGGGACTATTCCCTCTCATCAAGAGGCTCACTTCACCTCCCCCTTTTGATAATAAGAGAACCCGGACATAGAGTTACATTAGGCACTCACTAGGCACACTCACCTCACTTTCTTGAAGTTACAAGTATAAGAATCTAATATGTTGAACAACAAGAGCTAAGGAAAATCTCTAAGATAATTAAAACCACACCATTGTACCAGATGGGACCCCTACACCAAATGGTGTGAGGTCTATTTGAGACTTCATACTAAGGATATCCCCTTGATGATGGCGAGTCTAGCACCGTCAACATTTCTAGCACTAGAAGGAGGGTCGCCAGTATTTTATGGTTGAATGTCCTCTCAACCCCATGTATCCATCATCTGGTCAAGGAAGTAACAAGAACTCATCTCCCACGCACAACTCTATAGTTGGTTACTCCTCACCTCCGAGACCCAAACAAGAAATTTCATATCATCATTTTCACTCTATCTGTCCCATCACTCATCAGTTTTCCAAAGCTTCTAGACCGATCCCAAGAGTACACAATCTTCCATCTTCATAGAGGAAGCAAAAGACTACACCCACAAGAGTGGTAGTATTGTCTGTTAAAGAAGTAATCCTCACCACTCTTGAAGAACTGGCAAAAGCTATTGAGAACAAAGAGGAACCTCTTTTTTTCCTACAACGAGAAGAAGTTATCAACACGCTCTTGGGCTTAGGTTCCGACAGAGGTAGCAAAGGGGAAGGTAGTGGAGGAGGAAGAGGCAAATACGAGCCAACATATTCGGAGGTTGAACTATCTAATTTAGAAGAAGAGGAGGAGTACGAAGAATAAGACAATATGGCTGATCAAAATTTAGAATGGATGACACAGGGCCCATTGGCACCCCATGGTGCCTTGCACATGATGCCAATGCACATAGAGAAGTTGTTAACAGAGTATAACCCTGACAAAGCAATGAAGGAAAAAGATCATCTAGACAGGTTCTACCTACATCTGCATAGACTCGAGGTACGTTACTACAATGTTGCATGTATATTGTTTCCATGTACCTTGGATGGCAAAGCAATTGTATGGTACCACAACCTTCCTGTCAACTCCACTAAAAATTGGGGGATGTTTAAGAGAAATTTCCTTCATAAATTTGATGATGACAAAACCCCCGCCATGTTGTTGAAAGAATTGGGTAGTCTTAAGATGGAGTTGAAAGAGAAAGTGAAAGAATTTAACTAGAGGTTTAACCATATCCTGAACAAGTTCACTACAAAAACTAAACCTCATGACTCCATCATAGTTTACTACTACACATCTACATTTCTGACCAGTGTTGCA
>APFE030196765.1:50337-75718 GCA_000404065.3 Pinus taeda
AATTTTATGTTTAGTTTTTAATATATATTTTTATTTACGTTTTGGTAATTCTTTAAAAAAAAAATTGTGGTTTTTCATTGTTTTTATTTTTAATTTTATGTTTCCATTATTTTTTTGAAATTTTAATGCATTTCGGAGTCATAGCAAAATCTTTTACACCATTATTTCAAAATGTTGAAAATTTACCAAAACAAAAGTGTTATTCTAGCATCAACATTTTTCGTTTTGAGAGAGTTTTTTGCACAAATTTTCCACATAAAAATTCGGTTTTATTGGCATTTTTTTTAAATGTTGGAAATTGACTCTAAAAAAAAATCCATCATTCCAATATTAGCACTTTTCATTTTTAGGTTGTTTTTTGCACAATTTTTGCACAATAAATTCGTTCTCACTGCCATTTTTAAAACATTTTCAAAATTGACCCTAAAAGAAAAAAACCATCATTTTAGTGTACACACTTTTCGTTTTTAGCACTGTTTTTCATGTTTTTTCGGGGTTTTTTGGGTAGAGTTCTTGTTTTGAGTTTATAGTTCCCATTTCAAAGTTTACATTGTTTGAGTAGAGTTGGAATGGTTTGTCATGCCATTAAGAAATTGTTTCTAGCCAAGCATATTTCTAGTGTACATAACATAGTTGGGCAGATTGCTTCATTAAGAAAAGTGCGCTTAAGTTTAAGTGGGAGATTTATTAAATAAACTTGACATATCATAGATTTGATGGTGGAGTTGAAGTTCAAGATTGTTAACATGTATTGTTAATTGTTGTGTTGTTGTTGCTGGTTGTCCTAATTCTGAAGAATTTTCCTAACTAAGAGTAATAAGTTGTGAAATTTTATGTTGATCTAGATGATTGTTGTACAGTCTATTGGAAAACCCTTGTTGTTTTGAGTACCTGGTATTGGTGAGTTATTTCTTGTTGATTTGAATTGTATGGGTGCATTTTTAGTTGAACTTGACACCTGAGATTGAGTAAAATGGCTCAAATTAAGAATATATTGGAGATCCTAAACAATTTCATTAGTTCTACTACTGATGACACTTTATATACCAGTATATTAAGTCTTGTTGATATTATAGTTCATTTACATGATGCTTTGGAGACAATTGAATTTCTCCAAATAGAATCACAGTTACAGAGAGAAGAACTATATGAATTACAGAAGAAGAATTTTGAACTTGTTCTTATTCAGAACAATAGTTTGTTTGAGCTTGATCATTAGTCAGAGAATGATCAGAGTAATACAATCATTTCAGGAGAAATGTTTGATGTGGATAAATGTCCGCATAAGAAGCCTGTTATTCCTGAAACTTTTATAATATCATGGGAAGAGATTACACATAATAATAACAAAACTGGTTTAGGTTATAACAAGGATATCTTGGATGTATCCTTTCGCATTGAAAATTTTGCTAAACCTATACAATTATGAAGTGCTATATTTCTGGATGATGTTGTTCGAGAACAATTTAATAGATGTCAATAGTGTAAAAGAGTTGGACATGTGAAAGATCAATTTTTTGTTCTTCACCCATGTGAGCATTGTGGAAAGTTGAATCACCATTCAAATAGATGTTCCAGAATGAAGATTATTGCAAGAGAGAATCTTAATTTCAGATGGATTTCTTCTTGGGATTGGATGGAAATAACCAAGAATATTTACAGGTCATACCGAAGGAGATGTTCGAGAGTGATGACCAATCTTGCAGTGATGAAGAATAGTTCTGACCCTGTATTCGACTAAAGGGGAATTGTTGATGGTCTACTACATGTTCGTGTTTGAGATGTCAATTGATCCTAAGTTAGAGATCAACAAGTGAGCTTGAGACAAAACTCGTACTAGAATTGTAGCCAGAGAGACTTCAATGTTTTGTTGAATGAGTTGTTTGTGAACAAGCACTTCCAAATTTAGAATTGTTTGAGGAAATACATTGTCTATTCTAGAGTTTGTGGTCACCTTAAAACAACATATTTTTGTGTTCTAAGAACTGTTGTGAAGGTTCCAAATGTGGGTATCATTTTTTTTTTCTCTTAAAAACTACCATCTTTGGTTTGTTTTTATCCTCAAAAACCATTTCAGAGAGACATTCAACTCTTGATTGAGATGCATTTTTTCATTTTGAGCTCTCATTCTTGGACTTTGGTACATCCCTTTAGATTAAGGGAGGAATGTTAGACAACTAATCCCTAGCGTTAGTGATTGGATTAGTTTGTATTATGGTGAGTAGTTATTGGAGTCCAAGAAGACCCGAAAACTAATTCAACGATATCTTGTATGTATTTATATGTACATCATTCTTTGAGATAAATTAATATACGTTTGTATTTGGTTTCCAGTTTATGTGTCTTACACATTGATCCATTTCCTCATCCTGATACTTCTCTGCACAATGTATGTGGTATACAGTGTGAACATGATGTATATTGACCCCTTGGTCATTGACCCCATAATGTAAAACAGGTAAAAGTATTTTTAGAGATTAAATAGATTTGTTTTTGGTTTGATATCTTTTGGGATCGGGTGGCTGAATTAAAGAAACATGTGCTCATCGGCTATTGGAAGGTTACTCAAATGGATGGGTGACAAATGTAGAGCTGGGTGGAAAAAAATTGGAAGTTGATATATTCATATATACCCCTAGTTTTCATCATCATGAAAGAGTGGTTCTCTATACATTTTCTTCATCAGGAGGTTTCACGAAAAATTATGTGATATCCATGGGTAAAGAATAGGATCTTCTTAAATTAATACTCGTGGTACGTGTGTTTTAACCCCCTCATGGAGATTCCTTACATGATATTTTTACGGGTGAAATGACATAGTCTTCTCTTGGAATTATGGACATGTCAAGTGATATCTGTGATCGACAACAGTCTCTGTAAATTTGTGTTCTTGGATGAATTCATTTTATGTGTGATGGATAAGCAGATTGCTTGGCTCTTGGTGGTATTAAAGTTCTCAGGTAGGCTGGTTGAAAAGATTGATCTCTTTTAGGGATCTTCCAATTTTCGATAGTGTATTGACTACTAGGGTATTCGTTTTAGATGCATGGCATTGCATCATATGTGCCATGTTCTTGCTTGTTGCCCTTGGCATCTTTGGAAGAATGCATGATATGGTAGGAGTTGGGGTTCTATGGATCGAGGCTTCCAAAAGATAGGATAGTTGGAGGAGTTGAGACTTATCTGAGATGGTGGCAGACTTTTCTCTTTTGTACCAGGTAAAATGGAAATTTCCTCACTCTCTTACCCTATATCTGATTATGGTGCACATTCATCTATTGATTTTTTGGAAAATGAGTTGATCCCTTGTGATTCCTTGCATGATTTACCCCCATAGCATTGCACAAACCCCGTGATTTGATCAGGATCGTGTTATGTTTCAACCATTTTAGAAACCATATTGGACCTAGCGGATGGTGCACATCGAACAAAAATTTCTTCTTTTGGGGCTATGGGGGGGTAATGCAGCTCTTAAAGGGTTTCATAGCTTTCCTAGTCCAAACTATCCATATTCCTTTCAATTTGGACCTTTTTCTGGAGTTCAGTCACTAAAAAACTCTATTGGGTGTGATATTGAGTTACTATTCCAAAACTTGGCCATAGAATTATTGTCGTTGACCATTCATCAGAATATGGACACGCCATCATTGTCTCCTATTATTCATAATTCCACTATGAATGCCATGATTCAAAAAAACCTGATGGAAGGGGTAGAAAATTGTCGGATTAGTGTAGGTCGATTAAAGAGGCCATGCATTTTTCCAATGATTTAGACCTTTATGAGATCTCTATCATGAATTTTATAGTATTGAATTCTATAGTTGTGCGTAATAATAGAGAATACACCACTCCTGAAAATGTTCCCTACTGAAGCTTTTATCCCTAAATATGAAGGGCTTGGGGAGCACCCCAAAATGAGATACCCTCAGATACTTAATTCAATTAATTGGTCCTTTGGTTATTATGATATAGAAAAAGATGGCCCTATGGGTTAAGGACAGGGATGTTTTTCGAAATCTATGCCAAGGTTGGATGATTGTCTTGAATGACTCATGTGGGTTTTCTGGTGGTAGGGTTTCATTGAGGAATCCCAACTTGGTTGACTTTTCAGCTTAAAAATATTTTGCAGGTATTCTATTGATAGGTTTTTTTCGTGGTTCTCTGCATCACATATAGATCCTTGATATTTATACCCCCTAGACATCGCGTAGAGAATTTTGGCAACGTATGGATGATTGTGACATCGTTAAAATTGATTCGGTGATCATAGCAGGGACATGGACCTCACGTTCTTTGGTGAGGAATGTTGGGGATCAAAATGTAAAATGGACCCTAGGGGCAATTACTTCACGGATCTATTTATAGAAAATTTCTTGGTGGACATATGACCATCCACCATAACTCTGGCATGGAGAAATTACCATGCTACTCTTGATAACATTATGAAGAGATTAGATCAATTTCTCGTGCATGAGAACTTGTATGGGAAATTGGGCCACAAGAATTCATGGGTATCTCTGATTATTATTCTTTTCCATGCATCGATCATCCTCCAATGGAATGTTGACTGACTATGGAAGGGGTTTCCATTCAAGTTTAATCACTCCTAGTTGGGGGATGCATATTTATGCAATTTGATCAGACGCACATGGAGATTAGAGGGACATCCCATGGGTATCTCGTACATGGAGGCAATTTTCTCAAAGTTGAGAAGGATTAAATTAGTTGTCCAAAAATGGGTTTGTAGGAAGAAATATATGCGTCGATGGTAACCTTGAGAGATTGTGTAATAGATCTGACCTGCAATTATAATAAACTTGCAAAATATACCCAAAACATAACAAAAGATATTGCTATAATGAAAATGCTTCTTTATTCATAAAACCCTTGAGGTAGGGTAACAACATACAATTACTCATTAAGGAAGGATATAACTCCACAAGCCATATGTTTGTCAATATAAAAATACTTGATATCTCTCAGTGGGGAGTCTCTAGCCTCTATATAGGCTTCATACATACAATACCATGGGTCTCTCAATACCATACATCCAATACAATGGGAATATCACATTGTTCTATAACTACTTGTGGTCCCTTGCATAATGCAAGTTGGCCACTTTATTTATTAACTATGGCCAATTACATCACATTATTCCCTTGGGTACCTCTCATTGTACCCCATATGATACCCGTAGGTGTATCCCCTATTATCCCCCCTGGGTATGCTACAGATTGATTTTATCATGGCCTGTCTATGTGACACCTCTTATTCAGTGTACTTATCTCAGCCACATCGTCAAATTATTATGGAATTAAAAGAACACAAAAGAAATCTTTTGTGGATATAGGATGAGTAGCACTTGAAGAGTCATGCATCATGGACTTGGTGGGGTGACACAAATTCCAAACTTTTCCATAATTTCACCTCATATCATTAGAACAAAAACTCCATTTGGGAAATTATTGGTAGCTCGAGGGTAAAAATGACCAAAACTACAGATATCCATATGGTGGCTATAAATTTATTTGGTAATTTTTTTTGGCTTGAGACGATGTGGATTTTGGCAATCAAATGTCAATTATTTAAAATTACCCTCGTATGTTCTCTTAGGTAGATAAAAAGACTATGGGTGGTTCAATTTCGACGTTATAGTTCACTATTCTGTTAAAAAACAAATTGTGGCCTGGACGAAGGGACAATAGAACTCTTTACACATTTTAATGATATCATGGGGGATAATTTTTTTAATTTGGTTGATTAATCTAGGCATGAAGGGAAGATTTTGGGAGAAGTAAATTCTACGTTTATTGTGATCATCCCTAAATTCTCAAATCCTACTACCTTCGATGATTACATGCCCATTTATTTATGTATTATCATCCATAAGTTGATTTCCAAGATCACCGCTACATGAGTGACGGATCACCTCTCTGCCTTTATCTCTCTACAACAATTTGATTTTATAAAGAATAGACAAATCTAGGAAGTTGTTGCCATTGCACAGGGATCTATTAATTTGATTAAGACGAGGAAGAAAGATATTGTTATAGTAAAATTGGACCTTCACCATGCATTTGACTTTGTGGACTAGTCTTTTCTCTGCATGTTTTTTCACAAGATTGGATAGTCTATTGGAGTCGTCGAATGGATTATGGTGTGTTATTATTTAGTTAACTATGTGTTTCTGATAAATGGTATTCCATCTATTATTTTTTGAGCTTTCAGGGACCTTTGACATGGATGCTTACTCTCTCCTTTTCTTTTTGTGATAGTCATTGATGGGCTCAACAAGAACATTTCAATGGTGAACAACGATGGACTATTCTCTAGAATCCAAATTACAAAAAAAGTATCAATATCCCACCTTATGTTTGTTGATAACATTATTTTTTTGGACAGGTATCATGAGAACACAATGGGCACAACTTTTTCACATTATTTCTTTGTTCAAATACGCCTTTGGATTATTTATGAATTAGTTAAAGTCTTTTCTCATTGACTCATCCTCTGGGATGGGGATTATTGAGGACATTGTAGATACTTTTCCAATGGGGACGTCCCCTCTAGAGGACGAATTAACATACCTGGGTCTCTGAATGAAACCAAATAAATATGTCATCTTAGACTCAAAATGGCTTTTTAAAAAGTTTGAAGACAAATAATCAAACTGGTCTCACAGGTCGTTGTCTATAGGAGGAAGGATGATACTTGCACAACTAGTCCTCCAGAATATTTCTATTTATTGGATGCACTTATTTTTTCTACCAAAGGTTATCATGAAACATATTGGTTCCATTATCACAATTTTTTTTGTTCTGGTGCAAAGGGGGGTCACAAATATCATTTGGTCTGATTAGATGAGATCACCAAGTAGAATGTGTCAGGTGGATGGGGCCTGAAAACCACAAAATTATTCGGTTGGTAACTTCTTACAAAATATTTATGGCATGCCATTCTGGGTGATGGCATATGGCAAAAGATTGTACATGACAAATATTTCAAAAAATTATGTTTGCATGAATGGTTAAAAGTGAGTCAGGGAGTAAAAGCATCCAAATCATATTTTTGGAGGGTTTTTTTGAAGAATAAGAAGTGGCTCACTGGAAATATCTAGTGGATGAATGGTACAAGTAGATCCATAAATATCTGGATTGAACACATTTATGGCTTTCAAGATGTAATTTTTTTTCGAATGTGATTACTCAACATCTACACCATAGGGGGATATATGTCTTATCTTAGTTGAAAAGTGGCATGGATTCCTTACAGTTATACCCTACATGGATGAAAGTAGAGGAGTTGTATATTACAGTTGAGTGGGCAGAGATTTGGGAAGAATACATTCTCAAATTAAAACTAGCAAGTATTTTTATTGGCATGCAAGATTATTCTCTTTGTTGGGATTATGACCTACATGAGGGACAACTATCTATACATGGGATATACACCTACATTATTTATTCTATCATGTCACATTTAGAGAGGTGTTAATATTTGCATGTTTGGTCTTGGAACATTCCACTCAAAGCAAAACACTCTGGCTGGTTGGTTTGGCATAATTAGGTGCTCACATGCTACAATATTTGTAAATAGGGCTTCAATGGCCTGAGGAGATGCTCCTTATGCCTAGGTTCTCTGGAGACTGTCATACATTTATTTCTCTCATGCCCATTCATTGTGGCTATCTGGGTTTGAATACTGAAAAATTTAATGATTTCTAGGTCCTAACATCTTCAGACTATTTAGGATGATGACACAGTATAGCATGGACACACCATTGTTGGAAAATCTAATTCCAACCACATGTTAGGTGTCAAAACCATCCCTCCAAGTGTCCTAGTTCAATTCCACTTAGTCTATTTTACTCGAGTTTCACTTGAGTCATTTATTACTAATGTTTCAAATGTAACCTTATCCAACTGATTCTTAATATTGAGAAGAGCAGTCCTCTTCTCCATCGTTTTGTTATCTTCAATTTTTTTCATGGTATCTGAGCTAGTTTGCATAGGACTCCCTAAGAGAGCATCAACATGAGTGAAGTGAGAGCAGCAAAGAGAATAGGCAAGCCTACATAAGACTCTTTTTTAAGCAATGGTAGTTTGAAGAAGCTGACTATGAAGAAGAAAAGAGAGAGAGAGAGAGCAAGACTCTTTTAGAGAGAAGCAGAGATTAGAGTGAGTGAGGTTGCATAAGATTCCCGGAGAGAATAGCAAAGGAGAGCAAGAAATTATTTGCATGGTGGGTAGCTGAGGTAATGCACCCTATAGCCTGGAAGGCAACATTGTTAACACATACACAACTCATCAGAATCACATTAGTAAAAAAGGATTTGCATTAGTCCAAAGTGTTAATAACGCTGAAAAACTGAATGAGGATCTTTACCACATGCATGTTCTAACAGTAGCCCCCCCGTTAATGTGATTTACGAAAAGAACGTGCCAAAGATTCATGAAGGTATTCCGTGCCAAAAATTCATGAAGGTATTCTTTTTTTTAATAGCTTCAACATTTCATATTTCTTTTAAAAGTATTCAAAGGTAATGGATGATTTTTTTTTTTTAAAAGCGATTCATAAAAGAGAGTAAACCCATTTTTAAGAACAAGGGATTTTAAAGAGTTTTGAAAAGGATTAAAAAAAAAAAGAGGTGCATGTAATGTTTTTAAAAGGGCATTATATTGTTTAAAAGAAGTTTTTTTTAAGATGCAATTTAAAAAAAGGGGAGCTACATTCTTTTTTTGTTGAAAAAAGAGATTTAAAAAAGGTGCATTGTTCCAATCGACTGTAGGAATTGTGATTTTTTCTATAAAAGCTTTTGCGAAAGAGTCATCCTTGTAAAAATTGTAGACTCGTTTGCTTGTGGAAGCCAAGAAGAACAGGCATTTTTATTGCAATTAGATGGGATATCTATAGTTTTTTTTTTTCTTGTTGAGTGATAGTGAATCAAAACTCAACAAATGGGAAAATCCAAGAGGATTCCCCTGATTTCAGAAGCCAAGACAACCAAGGAGGCCTGAGATACCCTTGAGAGATGTTTTGGTGTAAGGGGGAGCATTGAAGTTGAAGATGAAGGTGTATCTATAGTAGTAGATCTAAAACAAGATGAAAAATGTGTTGAATACCACTGTGGTCAGCCACAAGTGGATGATGTCTGTGAAGAAGTTGTAGAAGCAAGAAAGAAGGAGCATGTAGTTTCTCATGAAACCCCACTATGCACATCCACAAGTGGATGAAAACTTGGTAAATCCAACAATAGAGGTTGATGATGAAAATTTGGTGAATCCAGCAACAGAGCTTCCTGATGAAATTTTAGTCTATGAATTAATATTTCTTATGTAAAATTTGATGAAGAATTATTGGCTAAAGATGAATGGTTGTAGGTGATGAAACAAAAACATCATATTGACATGATGCTATTTGTGAGATAATCCCACTTGAATCTGAAAACTAAGTGGAAGAGACAAAGAAAGAGATAGAGACGGAGATAGAGGCAGAGAAGAAGGAAGAGAACCAATGTGGTTTTGTAAATATTTTTAATTCTAACATTGATTTTCAATGTGCAGGTACACATAATGATTATGAAGAAGAGTTAAATTTCCTTGAAGCATGGCTTGCAACACCATGCCTTGATAAAGTCTATATAGAAGCTATAGAAATGAATGTTGAAGACAACATTGATGATGAGAAAATCAATGAAATTTTCAGGTTTTGGAGTCTTTAAGAAATATTATTTTATTATAATCTTATGTTGCAATGGAGTGATGGTGGAAAGAGCACTACATAAGATAATATGTGGCAACATCCCACATACAAGTAATTTTTTGAACAAGTCTAGGATATGCTTAGACAACCTGAAAGAATCAAAGACATGAACCAGGAAATGAAGAAACTGAAATTTGAAGCCTACAACAAAAAGAAAATGCTGAAACAATTTAGAGGCTATAGGATCTAGAAGAAGAGAAGAAGAAAAGTCAATTTAGTTGAAGTCAATTTTGTAAATTGTAAGCCTAGCTGAGACATAGACTAGCAGGTATCTTAATTGAATTTTTATGTAGTTGTAATTAAGAGGAGCGTTGGAGAATCTAATTCCAACCACCTGGTAGGTGTAAAAACCATCCCTCCTAGTGACTTAGTCCAA
The DNA here is from genome assembly GCA_000404065.3 of Pinus taeda. Taxonomy (NCBI): domain Eukaryota; kingdom Viridiplantae; phylum Streptophyta; class Pinopsida; order Pinales; family Pinaceae; genus Pinus; species Pinus taeda. Next base: position 60,476 of record APFE030196765.1, read on the forward strand.
TTCAAGTTGAATTTCACTCCAATCATTTATTAGTGATGTTTCCAATGTAATCTTATTTAACTGATTCGTAACACTAAGAAAAGAAATTCCCTACTCCACTTTTTGTTCTCTTCAATTTTTGTCATGTTGGAGAATCTAATTCCAACCACCTATTAGGTGTCAAAACCATCCCTCCAAGTGTCCTAGTTTAGTTTCACTTTGTCCAATTTAGTCAAGTTTCACTCGAGTCATTTATTACTGATGTTTCAAATGTAATCCTATTTAACTAATTCGTAATACTGAGAAGAGAAGTCCTCTGCTCCATCGTTTTGTTCTCTTCAATTTTTGTCAATCATTACCACTCTTCATCATTTGGGGCATCTGGCGGGGCAGAAACACATCAATTTTCATAGGCGTGGCTTTCGACATAGACCAAATTAGTATTAAGATATGAGCCTTCTATAATGAATTCACACAGAAACCACAATTTCAAAAGGTAAGAATGATTGTGCCCTTTGTTCCTCCTTCCTTATATCCATTTGGCTATTTTGATGGGGCTGCTAAAAATTAGAATGAGATATGGGTGCTTACATCACTGTATCATCAAACATTCAATATCATTTCTAATGGAATGGAGGTTTTGGATTAGACAACAAAGCAAATATATTTACCTTATGGGGTTCTCTGTATTATGCTAGATTTCTTGGGATCGATTCCATTCACATTTTTTGCAACTCAAAAGTCTTAATTCAATGGATAAATGCAGGTTCATCCATTTCACCTCCTCTCATGGGAAACTGGTTATGCAGAATTTGAGAGCTTCAAAATTTATTTCACTTCACATCCTTTGAACATGTGCACAGAGAACACAATCAATGTGAAGATTATCTGTAAAAAATGGAGCTCTCTATGTCGACTAGATAGATACAATATATGGTTATTTTCCAAGGTGACATAATTGACATCAACTCTCCACATGATTAATTGTCTCGCATGGAGGCTTTGCCACTTATCTTTCATTTTTGGATATTTTTATGAAGACAAGTTTCTCCAAATTCTGTGATTTGGATATACTTATAATGGATCATGGTATATTTGATGGTTTTACGGTTATCAAAGCCATTGGCTACTATAGTTTTTTTTTAATTTGTTGTCATCTTGGAGATTTTTTTAATGATCTCTTAAATATACTGGAATGAATCATATCTTAGCGTTGTATATCAGTTTTTATGTAAACATGGACTTTGATTTAATAAAACATGTTTGATTTTTCTCTCTAGAAAAAACAATCATCATACAAACTTTATATGTAGCAAATTGACATGTGAAATTTGTATACCCCAAATTAAGCATGAAAATTGCATAATTTTTTGAAAATTTCTTAATCGTGAGTGATCAACTTTTATTTTTCAAAATTTGTGCTTAATTTCCAACAATTAATTTCAATCTCTTAAAATTGGTGCATGTATGTCACCATTTATCCTTCATTTCCCAAAATTTATGCTCGATTGATAAAATTTCTTTAAAGATTGTGCCACGCATGCTCATACTCTCAGTTAGATGTTTCCAAAACTTATTTATTTTTAAATGAGAATTTAAATTGAATAGGAAATGTGGTTGTTTCTTTTTGGTTCCTAGTGGACTGAGTGAGATTGGAAATTGCATTATTAATGCATTGTTTAGGAGTACAAATACTCCATTTCAAAATTATAACATCTCTTCTCTTTGTAATTTTGTCTCTACATCTAAATTATGGCTATATGATTCATGGCAATGATCACACTTGTTGAAAGAGAGTCGAACTAGACAACATCACCACTATGTTATCCATAAAAGTTAATGAAATTTCAGGTAGAAAGATATCTTGTCAACATGCTTAGTGTGAGGTCCCAATTTATGATGGATCTCATAATCTATAAGCACTTGATAATTTGATTCTTGATATGGATACATGGTTTGAATACAATCAATTTTTTGGAGAGGGAAAGGTTCCATTTTTCTATTCGAAAGTAATTTTACTTTCTAATTGTTGGTTGTAGAATGAGCTATAAACCAAAACCCCATCACTAGATGATTAGGACTTATGCAAACCTCTCACTTTGACATTCTATTAATTGAAATACAAGAATTGCATGAATTTTAAGTAGCTTATACTATGTAACAAATGCAAGAACTAACTCTTATTATTTCTTTTCTCCTGTTGTTGATGCTTGGAAAAATGGAAAATTTTGTACATATTCTAAGAAGAAAGGTCACAACAAAAGTGAATGCTTCAAATTAAACAAGAAAAAATTTCTTTTATCATCTCAAGAACATGGAGCTAATGTATCTCCTACTGAGACAAGGAGTGATGCTAAGACTTATAATGAGATGAAAGGCCAAATAAATAAGGTTTTTTTGATGCATCATGAGTTGGTATAGGAAGGGAGTGATAATTTGTTTGTCATGTATGCCCACCTTACTCTTGATTTCTAAGTAGATTCTATTGTTAATAATGACTTGCCAAAAAAATTGATTGTGAAGGCCATCATTAACAAGGTTAATTTACTTATGGACCCTCATTCTCACATGAGTTCATTTGGATGTAAGGACAATAAATCCTCCACACACATCACCCACACATGTGCAATGTTATTTTCTTTTGGCCCCCAATTTGTGAATAAGGTCATTTGTGATGTGATTGAAATGGATTGTTGTCAATTTTCGCTTGGAAAGCATTATCAATATGATAAAAAAAACTTTTATGATGAACATAAAAATCCATACACACTATAAAAATATAATAAAACACATAATTATAAGCACACAAAAATGAATTAATTTGGTACTCACTTGGATCAGTAAAGTGCTACAAAATGAAATTGTTTAAAAGTGCTCGAAACTAGTGCCAAAACGTAGATTTTGCCATCATAAATCCAATGCAACTTGAATAGCTCAAAACCGACATCGTACGCTCAAGATATCATGTTTTGGTCATTTTCCTAAACAACAAAATAAAATTTACAAGTTGGTGACAGGACTGTTGACTGGGTAGTCTATAAATTTGATTCAGCAGGTTGACTAGGTACCTTCGTTCCAATCATATGCTGACAGGTTGCCTCTTGTGGTTTGTTTATATGGTCAAATTTCATTGATGAATGGTTTTGAAGTGGACCAGTGGGAGAGTATCATGTGGCCCAATCATGGGTTGTCACGTGGCACCTCCAAGTTGTAGTGAAATTTTATGGGGTCAGCCCGCAGGCCAGGTGGGATTGAACACTCGAAGTCTTGCCTAACACCTCAAATCTCTACCACTACACCTCTCACATGTTTCTTAACATATATTGCAAAATTATGTTGGGAGAGAGGGGGTAGAACTATGCCCTCGCCCCTCATCATTGGCACCCCATGTGACCTCGGTAGTCAAAACAGTGGAGGGGCTTGGGACTAGCCTCGAATCATGGGCACATGTCATTACACAAGACTAGGCATAGGACATCTGGAGCTAATGAGAGAAGGGATGGGTTAGAGACCTAGCCATGGCCATATGGCACTTCACCGGAGCATGGACATAGACCCTAGGTTCTGTGGGCACCGTGGAGCTGTCAGTGGATGGATAGGTGCTAGCCCAGCGAGGGAAAGCAGTTAGCCTAGCCCCGGGCCTCATGGGATTTAATGTGACCATGACCAGTGACAAAAGGTGTGGAGCGGCGGGGGTGCACTTAGCCTAGCCCCCGACCATGTGCGCTATATGACCAGGAGCGAAAGTAGAAAATTTGACGCTTAAGCGTTAGTGGTCAAACTAACCATTCGACCAAATGCACCCATATTAGTGCAAGTCTTGGTGGTGCCAGGTGAATTTGGCGCTCGATGATCTCCAAAAATGCGGAAAACGTAGGATGGTTAGCCGGAATTGCCAGTTTGTAGATCAGTTCAGAGCGAAAGTTCTCTGAACCATAAATTTGTAAATTGTTGGCCAATTTGAGCCCAACAAGAGCCGAAATTGGGGTTTTGGGGTCTTCTTGAGCCATTGGAGACATTATTTTTTCAATCTGAGCAATTTAAATCCATGAAATCATATATTTGAGCACTTAATAAAAGAGGACCAACATTGGAAGCTAGATCAGGAGATGTAACCCAAGAGGAGTGAACTCCTTTACCATTTTGTTGTCTTGTGTTGTTGTGTATGGTATATTTGTCTATGTTCTTATGTTGTAAACTGAGTTTTAAAACCATTAATTTATGTACTTTTGAAAATTGATCCATTTCCTAAAAGACATAAAAATTTACTTGGAAATTTTCCATAAACCTTCAAGTTTGTAATACATATCAGTTTGGTATAAGAGCTCAAGGTTATTTTGAAGGTTTGGTTTTGTTTGCAATTTTTTTATGATGCTTACAAGGCTGAAGCCTAAAAGAGGACGAGGAGTGCTTGAAGAACCAAATCCTCAAATTGGTTCAAGGAAGTCACAAACACCTCAAACTTCACCAGTCATGGCACATGAAGAAGGACACGAGATGATGTATTAAGATGAGAGATTTTTTATAAAAACATTCTTTGATATGTCTAAAATGGTGAAAGTTTTTTTTGAAGAAAGGAACACAGGGTTGCAAGGATAGAGCTCAAATATACCAAAAGGTAATGGAGGAAATGGAAGTAAACCACCACCTCTACCTCCACCTTTTTCTCCTCCTTCACCTCCAGCTTCACCTTCATCCTCCTCCACTTCAACCCGTTCACATAATCCTCCAAGAACTCCAAAAGGACATGTTAAAACACCTTTGTTAGATCTTTATGTCAAATTTGAATTACCTATGTACAATGGGGAAGTAAATCATGAGAAATTGGATAATTGGGTTTGTCAGCTTGACGTTTATTGCAGGGTTCAACAAATTGATGATGATTCAACTAAGATCCAACTTGCTTCTCTTAATTTGGAAAGTGCATCTCGCATATGGTGGGAGGTCAAAACCCAAGAGGACTTGAAGAAAAGTGGTAAGATAATTTATTCTTGGAATGATTTCATAACTGCATTAAGGAGACAATTCTATCCATTAGCTTATATGCAGAATACAATAATGGATTGCCAAAAATTCAGACAAGCAAAAGGTATGAGTGTTCAGAGTTATACACAAGAGTTTAGAATAATATCTCTCATTTTGGGTGTATATTTATCCTCTCAAGACGCTCTCCTTAAATACATAGGTGGTTTACATAATTACTCGAGGCATACAATTCTTATACTTAACCTTACAAATCTAGACGAAGCATGTGTACAGGATAGACATTTAGAAGCAAGAGGGAAGAATGTTTCTGCAGAGATTACTGAGAAGCCATTTAATTCTGGAGATAAAGGAGAGGCGAAGTTTAAAGGCAAAGACAAAAAGAATGCTACCATCAAGAAAGAGGGAGAAAATATTACCTATAAATATTATTCAAGAAAAGACCATGATGAAGACCATTTTTGGAAACTTCATCCATAAATGAGACCAAATAAGGAGAAAGAAAATTCTACTGCAACAACTCAACAAGATCTAGGATATGATTCTAGAGATGAGACCAAATCACAGCCATGGGATTGAAAGGTAAATATTTTATTACAAGTACTAGTTCTTCTAGCAAGCCCATTGAAACAAAAAGTGAAAAAGAAAGAATTGAGTTTTTCCATATTAGAGCCATCTCAAAACTTAACAAAGTGGATGCTTTGTTTGATAGTGGATCCTAAGCCAACCTTATTTTAGAAGCCATTGTCAAGAAACTAAACTTGGAAATCATCCCTAATCCTAGTCCTTATCCTTTGGGTTGGGTATGTGACAATGCTAAATTTCAAGTGACAAGAAAATGCCAACTAAAATTCGACATCACTACAAACTTTATTCATGAGGTGGATCTTGATGTTGTTCCAGTATATATATGTGGTATTTTTTTGGGAATTCCATACTTATATGATAGGAAAGCCATTCTTTATCACCATGAGAACAAGTATCAATTTTTTAAGGACGGGATTGATTATATTGTTAGAGCTCATCACAAGAAAATGAATTTGTCTCTTGTGAATGCTTGACAATTGAAGAGGCTTGTAAATTCTAGTGAGAATTTTTCATTGTTAGTAATCAAACATAAATATTTTGAGGAATCTAAAGCTTTCCAAGGATGTGACAAAAAAATAAAAAATGATTTAGTTGAGGTTGTTAACACATGTGATAAGATGTTTCAAGAGTCTGACGTGTTGCCTCCTAAAAGAGGAATACAACATGAAGTTCAATTGTATCATGATGCATCACTTTTGAACATTGGTATGTACAATATGCCATTATTAGAGAATGCAGGGATCAAGAAGCAGATGTAAGAGATACTTGACAAAGGGGTCATTAGCCCTAGTACATATCCTTGTGGGTCTCCTAATGTCTTGGATCTGAAGAAGGATGGTACATGGTGATGGTGATCACAGTGTGCGGATTTTGGAGCTTTGAACAAAATCATGGTAAAGAATCATTATCCTCTTCCTGACATTGATGTTTTGTTAAATCAATTGAAAGATGTTGATTATTTCACTAAGTTGAACTTGCGAAGTGGTTACCATCAAATAAGACCTGCTGAAGGTGATACATGGAAAACCATTTTCAAGACAAGCTAGCTTAATTGCATGCTTTGACAAGGGTGAAACATGTCTCTCAATGGGGAGGCAAGTAGCATAAAGCCTTCAATTCATTGAAAGGTAAATCAGTACAAAACCAAATTTTGCATCAAATGTTAACAAACCATTACAGATTTAGTTGGTGAATCAGATGGTACAATAACATTTGGTGAAGATTCAAGCCAAGTACAATGCTATACATGATAAGTATTGTTTTGACCACTTCGAAGTTGGAGATGAAGTAAGGCTTTGAATCATCAAAGAAAGGCTTCAAGGTGAAGAGAATTTGAGATTATATGAGTCTCCTTTGGTTGAAGATCAACGAGAGAATGTTCATATTCCTAAAATAGAATATTTCTCTCCTGAATATCTCAAAGAATTGCAACAAGATACTATCCTTGACAAAAAAAAAAAACTTCAAGAAGAGGGAACATGGAGTACCTTCATGTCGGTTTAAAAGAAACAATTCCAAGCAAGGCCAAATGGATTGAGATTGGAAGGGTGAGGGAGTTGTATCCCCACCTATCTCTTAACTCAAAATGGTCTTTTGATGGTCTAAAAGCTTCCAGTAAGGAGGAGCGATCCAGTGGATCAATAAAGTGCTCAAAAATTAAAGTACATAAAAGTGCTTGAAACTAGTGCCAAAATGTAGAGATCATCGTTCTGAATCCAACACAACTTGAATTACTCAAAACCGATATTGTTTGCTCAATATATCATGTTCTGATCATTTTCCTAAATAGTTAAAAATAATTTGCAATTTGGTGACAGGACTACTGACTAGGCAGTTTGTATAGCTGAGTCACGAGGCTGACTGGGTACCTTCGAACCAAGCAGATGTTGACAAGTGTCCCCTTATGGTTTGTTTATATGGCACAATTTATTTGGTCAAGGGTTTTGAAGTGGACCAGTGGGAGAGTGCCACATGGACCAATCGTGGGCTTCCATGTGGCACCTCCAATGTGCAGTAAAATGTTATGGGGTCGTTCCCACAGGCCAGTCAGGATCGAACCCCCAACCTCTGGGCTAACACTATAAATATCTACCACTACACTGCTCACTTGTTTCTTAACATATGTGCCTCTGAATTTATGTTAAATTTTATGCAAAATTCTATTGGGGAAGAGGAGTTGTGACTAAGCCTTAGCCCCTAGCCATTGGCACCCCACGTGACCTTAGTAGGCGCAGCAACGGAGGGGCTCAGGCCTAGCCCCGACCCATGGACATATGTAATTGCACAGAACTAGGCGAAGGACTTGTGGAGTTGACAAGAAAATGGTTGTGTTAGGGCTCTAGTTGTGGCCATATGGCACTCCACCGGACCATGGGCATAGACCGTAGGTGGAAAGGAATGAGTTTGAGGGTTAAGGGATTAACCCCAGGTTCTATGGGCACCGTGGAACCATTGGTAGATGAATAGGTGCTATCCTGGCAAGGGCGGGTGGTTAGCCTAGCCCCCAACCTCATGGACTTTAATGTGACCATGCCCAACGTTGGAAGGTGCGGGGTGGTAGGGGTGCGGTTAGCTCGGCCCCCAGCCACATGTGCTATATGACTAGGAGCAGAGACGGAAAATTCGGTGCTTAGGCGTTAGTGGTAAAACTACCATCCAAAAAAATGCACCCATATCAGCATGAATCCCTCCAGCATCAGACGAATTTGGCATTCAACAGTCTCCAAAAATGCAGAAAACATAGGATGGTTGGCCAGAATTGCCAATTTGTAGATTAGTTAGCAAAAAATGTTCTCTGATCCATAACTTTGTACATTTTTGGTCAATTTGAGCCCAACAAAAGCCCATCTTGGGGGTTTTTGGCCTTCTGGAGCCATTAGAGACATTATTATTGCATTATTAGCACTGTAAATCCATGAAATCACATATTTGAGCACTTAATGGAAGATGCCCAACATGGAAGTTGGACTAGGAGATGTAGCCTAGGAGGGGTGAACTCCTTTATCATTTGTTGTCTTGTGTTGTTGCGCATGGTATATTTGTCTCTGTTTTTAAGCTACAAACAGAGTTTAAAAACCATTAATTTATGTAAAGTTTGAAAATTTATCCATTTCCTTAAAGACATAAAAATTTACTTCCCAATTTTCCATAATCCTTCAAGTTTGTAATACAAATCAAGAAACCACATAAAGTAATTAATCAAACAATAACATTAGCATTATTTTTCATCATGGCACAATCTTCTAAAGGGAGATAAAATGTTTGTATTTCCACACCACATTAAAATCTTAATCGACGTTTTCAAATGCCATTCAAAAACCAATAATGCTTTGTTCACAAAGAACAATTAATCATACAATGGGTCTTCTTCCTCGGTTCTCTCTTCCAAATACAACTTCGTATCGTAATTCAACATTACAGAATGATGAAATTAAAATACAAATTGAAGATTTATTAAGTGAATATTTCATTGAACCTCAAAATTCTCCATGTGCATCACCAATTTTGCTTGTGCTTTAAAAAAATGGAACTTGGTATCTTTGTATTAATTACATGGCATTAAGAAAAATCACTATAAAAAATTGATATCCACTTCCTCATATCAATGATTCACTTTATTATCTTCAATGCGTTGGATTCTTCAGAAAAATAGATCTCAAAAGTGTATATCACTATAACAAAACAATGGATACTTGGAGGAAAGTGTTTAAAACAAATATGGGTCTCATTAAATGGCTTGTAATGCATTTTGGGCTCACTAGTTCCCCTACTACATTTATGAGATTAATGAATGATCTATTTAGAGATTTCATTAATAACTTTGTTATCATCTACCTTGATTATATTATTTTCTTCTATAAGTCTTAGAATATTCATCTCCAATACTTAGAATGGGTATCGCAGAATTTTCAACAAAATCAACTAGTGTATACAAATTTTTCCAAGTGATCTTTTTCATAAACTCCAATTTGTTACCTTGAATTCATCATTGATGCATCTAAAATCCATGTGGATCCTCTCAAAATTGAATTACTTTTCAAATGCCCCCCTCCTTCAAATTTGATAGAGTTAAGAAGTTTCCTTGGACTTTCCAACTTCTACCACAAGTTTAGCTATGGATTTTTAGAATTTGGTTTGCCTTTGCATAAACTAAGTAGTAACATTATTATTTTCAAATGGGAATAAGAACATTCTAAGGATTTTACTCAGTTGTAAGATAATTCGTTCTTTGCACTAGTGCTTGTACTATTAAATCTCTCACAAATCTTTCAAATAGAGATATACGTTTCACAATGCAAGGTCCATTTTTAATCTCTAGATTTTGTAAATGTAATTAAGACTACTAATGTTGGATAATTTGCATTTATATCATGCAAAACTTATCATGATCTAAATATTATTTTAAATATATGTATTGTATAAATTGGAGGAGAGGGAAGCCTACATGGATTTTTATGCCTCGGAGAGAAGCTTCGTGGATGAAATATTTGAGCGGGATTGGGAACTTCCTATATTGTAAAATCTAATTGTCTTGCATTTGCTCATTTGTTGGTTGGGATACCAACTACTAGTAGTTATGATTGAATGGGGGAGGTGTTACTAGATTGAACCAGAACATGGGTTGCATAACCTTGGGTGTATTTTACAAGTTGAAAATGCAACCCAAGTAGAACCCTAAGTAGACACTTTAGCAATATTCCTTGAGGTGGCAGTAAGAAAATAGAGTTGAGAGAGCACAATGTAGAGGAGATAATGAGAAGGAAATAGAGATAACACCTACCCAAAAACTAAGATCTCTGAATCAGGTGAATTAAACCTTTCCACACATGAGTGCAAGGAAGTGACACTGAATATGAGGTGACTTGAAGCCTCCTGAGCCATGACCACTTGATGTGGAGGAGAGTTTTGAAGTGACTTGGGTAAGGGATCTATGAAATGCTTTAACTAAGATTAATCCTGGAGGAAAATTATGAACAATATTTCTTTGTGGCATGAAATACATTGGATAATGGAACTATTAAGGAACTATTAATCATTGAAACTATCAATTTTCTATTGTGCAAGTTTAGATGGACATATTTATTGTATTAGGAGCCCTTACTCAGCCATTAAAGTGTAATTCTTGAACCTTGCAAGTGAGAAGACTGGCTTTCACATGTATCACATGTATACAACTTGAGTGACTATTACTGAATCTTTCCCTAAGGAATCAAATATGGTTTAGGGGTGGCCAACTGCAAGAGAGACTAAAATGCAGTTGAGCATATGGTTATGTGGATAGTGGCTCACCCTTCTTCAATTTCCATTAGCTTAAGTGCACCAGATATGCATATATACCTTTTATGAATGAACCGACATCATTGTTAAGGATTCATGAAGTATTTTTATGTTGGTTGATGTGTTATTCACATAGGTATACTAACATATGTGTTGTGTACATGTCAGTGAATGTGTATAAAATGATAATGTTGTCTACTATTCCTTAACCAAAATTATGTTGATATATTGGATATGTTGCATGAATGACTTGAGAAAATGGGTCACATGTTTGATCTCTTGTTGTTATAATCTTCCTATGAATCAATTGTGTGCATGGAAGTACACCTTGAGGGAATGTTGTCAATAAGGAATATAAAAAGTATGATTGGAAATAGTATTGTGTGATTTATTTGGGGCTTAATCCTCTTCTTGTAATCTATTATAATATCCCTTTTTGTTATAGTATTAAGTAAGCCTCTAGTTGTTATATTCTTCATGTGAATTAGTTATGTGCATGGAAGTATTTTTTCAAGAAATGTCCAAGTTACAACGATTTGTTTCTCCATGAATATAGCCCTCTAATGTGTCACACTGTGGGTTTAATTCATGTGAAATCCTAATATTTAAGAAAAATACATGCAAATTGTGTCTATCTAATATGGTAACATATATGCATCTAATCCCTTACAAGATTATGGAGATCGTAGATATGGAAGTAGCACTAGAGATATTTCTCCTATTATAATATCTTGCTCCTCTCACTCCTAGATCTGACCTCCTTCACACAATCACAATAGAAGAAGACACTTATTCCTCCTCTACAAACCAGGAGTCACCATGTACAATAAAAATTTTGTCCCATATACATATAATTAAAAAAAATCATACATGGAAAGGAAAAAATACATACTTTTGTTAGATCAGAGCAAAAATACAAGTTTTACTTTGGGAGATCAATGATAGCTCCTTAGTCTCTAGTTTGAAATGTTCCTTTGATTCACAACAAGATAGAACTACTCTCACATGCAATGTAAGTCTAATGGAGAATCAACAAGATAACTGAGCTATATTTTCTTCTCTCCATCACTCTCCTCTTGAGAGGGTCTCATTATTTAGGATTTTTCCATTGTTTAGGACAATGTATATGGACACACATGACTTGAGAAATTAGGAAACTCGTATAATAATCGACCCCTAGCCAACTCATACATAAGTGGGTCAAGTTGATCTCCTTGTCAATGAAAAAGTCGAGGACATTTTTATAAATTATGAAAAAATATTATTTAATAAATATGAAATTATAACAAAATAAATATGAGAAATTACTCATGTAATTTCCTTAGCCACCAATAAGGTAACACTACATCACCATAGGATTCGCTAATTAAATTAACCAATATTTCAATAGAATTGTACATAATTTGTAAACCTACTTTGATTTACTCACATTTCCATTAAATCCACTGATGTTTTATAGAAGCTTCATATTTGTTGACGGTAAATTATTTTAAATCAACATATAATCACAATTCACATAATCAAGGTTCGTACATAAATTTATTGCACCAAAATCAAAGTTCCTATTAAGCCACACATTTACTCACGAACTATTCAGTAATGAACAAACACACATAGTTGAGTACATAAATACATAAATGAATCAAAATCCTTGATAGGCCTTACAACCAAATGGCTCATATAAACAACACATCACACACCTAGAAATGCTAGATCACACTAGGGTATAATTCCCCACAAATGTTAAGCCCAACACACACACACACACACACACAGATAGAGAGAGAGAGAGAGAGAGAGAGAGAGAGAGAGAGAAATAAGAGAAATATGGCACATAGACATTTATTTGCATAAAACACCAACTTGTTATGGGATCTCTATATTATGCCCAACTATAGACCATGTGGTTGGTCAATTTCAACCATGGGTCACCCCCAAGCCAGGGTTGCATCTCCATGGGTAACAATAACAATAAATAACCATACATCCATCGCCAAGGCTCCAACCCAATGGTTATGTTATCCAGGGATCCCAATACCCTCCAGGCTAACTACCAAGTTTCCAACCCATAACCATGCCACTCCGTGGCTCTAGGAACCCTCCAGCCAATCAAACCAACAAAACTTTGCTTCCCCCAAACATGCTCCCAAATGGTTCCTTGCAACCATCCAGTAACGTCTTAGTTTCTTCCCTCGAACTTGTGCCCAAGCGGAGCCTTACATCCAACCAAGAAATTCCCAATAACTAGATGCCACTTCCATCGAACCTACACCCAGGTGGTGCCTTACGACCATCTATGAAGTCCAGAACCATCATAGTCCTCATAGTGATAAAGAGTAATACTGATAATGTTAGGGGAAAGTGTGTGTGTGTGTGTATTACTGATAATGCTAGGGGAAATTGTGTTTGTGTGTGTGTCTACTCTCTATAATATATATACTTTCTCATTGCGTTGCTCTCTCTACTTGTGGCGCTCCTAAAGCCACATGGGCCCCAAGTTCTCTTTTCACTCACATCTATTTCCATCACATTGTTTCTCATCATCATGGATTCGCTAACTAAATTAACCAATATTTCAATAGAAATGTACATAATTTGTAAATTTGCTTTGATTTTCTCATGTTTCCATTAAATCCACTAATGTTTTATTGAAGCTTCATATTTATTGACAGTAAATTATTTTAAATCAACATATAATCACAATTCACATAATCAAGGTTCGTACATAAATTTATTGCATCGAAATCAGAGTTCCTATTAAGCAACTCACTTACTCACGAACTATTCAGTAATCAACAGACACACATAGTTGAGTACATAAAGACATAAATGAATCAAAATCCTTGGTAGGCCTTACAAAAAAATGGCTCGTATAAACAACACACCACACACCTAGAAATGCTAGAGCACACCAGGGTATAATTCTGCACAAATATTAAGCCCAACACACACACACACACATAGAGAGAGAGATAACTAAGTGAAATATGGCACACAAAGATTTATTTGCATAAAACACCGACTTGTTATGGGATCTCTGTATTCTGCCCAACTATAGACCGTGTGGTTGGTTAATTTCAGCCATCTCTATGGGTAAAATTAAAAAAAAATAACCATACATCCATGGCCAAGGTTCCAACCCAATGGTCATATTGTCCAGGGATCCCAATACCCTCCAGTCTAACTTCCAAGGTGACAACCCATAACCATGCCACTCCAGGGCTCTAGGAACCCTCTAACCAATCAAACCAACACAACTTTTCTTTCCCAAACATGCTCGCAAATGATTCCTTACGACCATCTAGGAATGTCTCAGTTTCTTCCCTCGAACTTGTGCCCAAGCAGAGCCTTACATCCAACCAAGAACTTCTCAATAACTAGATGCCACTTCCCCTGAATCTGCGCCCAAGTGGTTCCTTACGACCATCTAGGAAGTCCAAAACCATCATAGTCCTCATAATGATAATGAGTAATATTGATAATGCTAGGGGAAAGTGTGTGTGTGTGTGTGTGTGTGTGTGTGTGTGTGTGTATTCCTGATAATGCTCGGGGAAAGTGTGTTTGTGTGTGTGTGTGTATATATATTCCTGATAATGCTCGGGGAAAGTGTGTTTGTGTGTGTGTGTGTGTCTATATATATACGTTTCTCACTGCATGGCTCTCTCTACTATGTGGCACTCCTAAAGCCACATGGGGACCAGGTTCTCTTTTCACTCACATCTATTTCCATCACATTGCTTCTCATCATCGCAGAGCCCCACCCTCGCATGTTCTTACTATGGAGTGGGATCTACAACTAGTGTTTTTATTTTTATTAAAATATTTACAAATGAAATTATATTACAATCTTGTCCCTCCAACCACTAAACAAATACTGACATATATGCCCAGGCACACTCGCCCCTCCATATACAATGTATCCATATGGCCATTCCAACCACATAGCATAACCAACTAGGCAAGCATGCCTACAATATACATCCATCTCACCAACCTAATATCAAGTGTGTACATTTACATCATAAATGGGCGGGGGAATTACCTTTATTACCCCCTTATTTTATGCATTGTCCGTTATGAAACCAACTCACAAAAAGATAGAAAAGAAAGATCAACACCTTAGAATTCAGCCTCTTTGAGGGGGAAACCTCCTTTACATTACACCAATGAGAAATTCTTAGATGATACAAATGAAAAAACCTCCTTTCTATATATAGGAGTCTAAGGGGTCACAATATAACCAAAGTTGACCTAACAATAATAATATAAGGTCACAAGAATAACAATAGTGGGCTTCTATGGGGCACAATAATAACAATATGCGGACAATAGGGGCACAACAATAACAATAAGGGATACAATGACAATAGTAATGGGGGAATCACTAGTATTATAGGGACCTAACATGCCCCTCTC